>JAAOMT010000779.1:221957-330080 GCA_016748015.1 Geosiphon pyriformis | reverse complement strand
CAAGGAACCAGTTCAAAACTTCCACTTACTATCACACCTTTTCCAGCTTCACTTGCACAAGCACAAACACCTAATTCACTCTTGAATTGATTTGCAAGACCAAAAGATTTTACATCACTCAGAAGTCCCATCAGACAACAAAAACCCCTTCAAACTAGTTCCAATCTCCTTGATTTTCTAGCTGAAAATCAAAGTGAACACTCTGAGACAGCAGCAAACGAAGAAAACAACTCTGAAATAACTGAAGAAGAATCAATAGACAGTGAAAACGAAGAAGACGAAATGACAACATACATCACAAAAATCCCTGAATTCAATGGAGAAGATATTGAGACCAGTCCCCAAGAATGGCTCGACCAAATTACTAAAGCTGGAGATGCAAATGGATGGAATGTTGCCAGAATGTTAAGAACAATTCCCTACTTTCTCAAAGGAACAGCAGGAGAATAGTTTGAAAACTTGGCCACTCCATTCAATAATTGGAATGCTTTCAAAGCAGCCTTCCTTGAACAATTCACCAACAATAATACTTCCATTACCCTTTGTAATTGTTTTCAAAATATCAAACAAGAACCCTCCGAATCTGTTATAACTTATATTGAAAAATTCAACAAACTTCTCAGACAAATTTGCCAACTCGAAACAAACAATTATTATTCCGATGCTCAAATCTTGGATCAATTTATTGCTGGTCTAAAAGATAAACTAATTAAAAAGATTCATCCACATGCGCCAGAAGATTTAAACTCTGCCATACAGCATGCAAAAAGATACAAAATGGCCATGAAAGAGGCCAATCACACAAAACTTGTAAATTTGACAATTGGAGAAACCAGCTCAGCAGCTGAGGAAAAAATTGACCAACTTACAAAGAAGGTTGAAACTATTTCACCAATCAATAACAACAGCAACCCCAAAGATATCAACCACCCCAAAGACAAAATCAAAATAACTTTGCACCACTTTCCAATAACCAGCCTCAAAATTGCCATTACTGTGGAATCTCTGGCCACTGGAAAAGAGATTGCAGAAAGCTACAACGAGACCAACAAAATAAAAGTAATCAACATTACCCTCCACCACAGCAATCTTATTATCAACTGCCACTACCAGTTTACTATCCACCAAGACCCCAATATCAAAATAACTATTATCAGCCTGTCCCACAGCCAATCCAACAGCAATACCAACAACTGCCCACACAACATTATCAAGTACCTGCTTGAAGACTGCTTACACAGAATCAATTCACACCACAAAACTGATACCAAGTAAACAACAATAGAATCAGTTCGAATAACCAATTGATTCCTCAAAATTCCACTCAACCAAGACCCAACCACTACCACACTCAACCCAGTTATTTAACAATGCCAGAAGAACAAGATTTTCATCATACTGCACCCTCGGAAGGTAGAGCTGCAGCACAACAACAAAACTCTTCCTATACTCTTATCACAATCCCACCAGCCAGAATCGCAGAAAATGCTAACCTTTCAGATATATTCCCTTTTGAGTTCGAAGCAAATGAATCACCATCTCTGCTTAGTAATGCAGCTGCCAATAAACAAAAAGCAATCACGGCTATGTACACTAAAGCAGAAGTTAAAGGAAAGACAATTTGCTTGATCCTAGACAGTGGATCCGCCGGAAGCATTATCACCTACCAGTTAATGTAACAGTTGAAGAGAAATGTCAACCGACCAGCTCAAACAGTAATCATCACTGCCGATGACATGAAAAAGACCCCAGTAGAAGAAATTGACAATTTTCCATTCACTCTTGATGGAATCACCATTTTAGTCAAAGTTCTTATAATGAATGCACCTCAGTACCAAGCTCTTGTCAGAAATGATTGGCTTCAGAAAGCCAATGCTAATTTGAATTGAGAAACACAAGAGTTAACAATCTCCTATCAAGGACAACATGCCCGGGTACCTGCCACTTGTGGTACATTTAACAAACGCTCTGAAAAAGCCCCAGCTTTTGAATTCAAACCGGAAGAGAAAAAACCTCTTATTGAAACATTCATGGCTTTTAAATCAACGTCCAACTGGGCCAATGAAACAGAACAAGAACATTTTACCCCACACTCTGAACCCAAAACTTCTGAATGAAATATCCTTTACTCAAAACCTGAACCAAGAAAACAATGCCCCTATATTCTCCTTAAATGTAAAGACTGCCACAAAAAACTATTGTCAATGGGAGCCTGCATTTCACCTGAAGAAGAATATGAAAATCATACTTGTTATTACTGCAAAGCTTGCCACAGAGAATGATGGGGCCATTTAATAAAAAGGAGTGGAAAATGGGACAACACCCCTTGTTTGACTTGTGGAGATATACTATCAAAAGAATACAATTGGATTGATGTAGCCATAAGAGAAAGAGTCTGTGATCAGACCTGCCAATATACTTTATCAATTTCAGAAAAAGTAAAAAGAGGAACACCCTTTAATGCGGCATACAACAGTGCTCTCAACAAACTTTATCACTACCTCTATGATGCTGAGATGATTTTCGACCTAGCAATGGCATTAATTAATAGAGCTACCAAAAAAAATGTTCGCCAAATGAAAGAAGCAGAATACATTGAATACACCATGGAATTAGCTGGATTTGATTACGAAAATGAAGTAGAAGTCTACCACCAAATTGCAAGTCACACCTACCCAACTCAAGAAGCTCAAATTCAATGATTAGAGCAAATGAACATTAGGCTATGTAAAGAATGCATTATGCCTTGCAATGAACAGTGATGTCCTAAATGCTATGCTCTTAGTATTCCCTTGCCCAGCAAAAATAATAAGAACAAAATTGAATTTGGAGAACCTGAAGCAACAGAAAAAATTGAAACAACACCTATCTACCTTATCGAAAATCAGCCTGCCTTACAACTTAAATACTTCAACAACAACGGACAAGGAATAAAACCCAAAAAGCACACGAAATTAATGCTAGATATGACTTAAGATATCCAGGCAAGGATACTTTTGTTCTCAAACCCAAATCTTTCACAAAAATCAACCTCAAAATTGCACTCAAAATCCTGCCAGGAGCAATGGTTCAAATTACCTCCTGGTCCTCTCTGGCAAGCAAAAAAATCAATGTCAGAGGAGGAATAATCGATGCTGAATATACTGGAGACATTACAGTGATGCTTCAAAATGAAACTGACAAACCATTTAAGATCGAACATGCTGAAAAAATTGCCCAAGCTATTTACCTACCCTTAATCAACATTTCGGGTTTGCAACTAGTCAATCAAAGAGAACAATTAGGAAAAAGTGATAGAGGAACCCAAGGTTTTGGTTCAACTGGACGATTCACAGTTCCAGTTAACATAGCTCTTAACACACAGAACGAATCCCACCAGATTCTCAGACTTCCACAACCAATTACCATCTTATCCTTTGGAGAACATCCAGAAATCTACATCTGCCCAAAGCCAACAACCACACAACAAATTTTTGAGTCCAATGAACAAGTCTGCTTGGAACATAATATTTCGATCCCAAACATTTATATTCCAAAAGAAACAAAGAAAGTCCGAGTTACTTTTTACAATCCCAATAATTACCCCATAATTTTATTAAATAATTTAGAAATTAGAGTTATTCACAGTAATATATTTCAACAAGAATTATCCCAAACAGTTCCCAATTTTTCTGAAATTATTGGACATTCAATACCAAAAATCAACCCAAACCCCAGCTCTGAAAACTACCATGTTGTCATGGAAAAACTATCTCGAATCAATATGGGACAACTTGAACCACAACAACAGACCCAGCTCAAAGAGCTAATTACAGAATTTGCCAATATCTTTGCTGAAAACAACAATAACTTAGGAAGAACCAATTTGGTTTAACACCAAATTTATACAGAAGATGCCAAACCAAGAAGACAACAAGCATATTGAGTTGCTCCAGAAAGCCACCAATTCATCTGAGAAGAAGTACAACAAATGCTTAACAATGGGCTCATTCAACCCTTCATGAGTCCTTGGGCTTCACCTGTAGTGCTAGTTAAAAAGAAAAATAGAAAGATCCAATTTTGTGTTGACTATTGACAACCCAACAGTGTTACAATTGGAGACACCTACCCCCTTCCCCGGATTGATGACATGTTAGATGCCCTTGGAAAATCCAAATACTTTTCAACACTAGATTTAGAAAGTAGTTACTGACAAGTTGCTATGGATCCCAAAGATTGCCCCAAAACAGCATTCACCATCCAAGGCAGAAATTACGAGTTCAATGTAATGTCTTTTGGATTATGCAATACACCAGCAACATTTCAGAGATTAATGGATATTGTGTATCAAGGACTTCTTTGGAAATTAGTAGTCGTTTATCTTGACGATACTGATATTTATTCTCCATTGTTCGAATTACACTTAAAACACCTGTGAGAAGTTTTTCAATGATTATGAAAAGCAGGACTAAAACTCAATATCGAAAAATGCTACTTTGGAAAAACAAGCCTGGCCTTCCTTAGTCATATTGTTAGTAAAGATGGAATTAAACCAGATCCTAGAAAAATCAGCATTGTCAAAAACTTCAAAACTCTTTGAAACACTACAGAACTAAGAGGATTCATAGGATTAGCATCCTACTATCGGAAGTTTATCAAAAGATTTTCGGAAATTGCAAAACCCCTCAACCAGCTCACCACCAAAAACGTTGAATACAAATGGACTACCGAACACCAAAAAGCTTTTGAAATTCTCAAGGAAAAACTGATAACAGCTCCAATTCTCGCCTACTCAGATTTCAGCAACTGATTTCGACTAGCTACAGATGCTTCATATACTGCCTTTGGTGCTATCTTATCACAACTAGATGACAACGGAAATAAGCGAGTAATTGCTTATGCTAGCAGAACATTAAAACCAGCTGAGAAAAACTACCCTGCCATAGAACTAGAAACAGCAGCCATAATTTGGGCCCTACACCATTTCAATCTTTATCTCAGGCCTAAAAAATTTGATATTATCATTGATAATATTGGACTCAAAGGGCTTCAGAACAAAAATACTTAGCTAAATGCAAACCAAACCCAATGGACAGAATTTCTAGCAAACTATTGATACATAGTACATTATAAACCAAGAAAACTCCACACCAATGTTGACTGTCTCTCCAGAATGAAACAAGATTAGAAAAACACAAAAATCAACACTCAACTTAACCAACCAAAAGAGCCAACAAACAATGAATTCAGAAAACTACAATAATCTTAAACAATATTTGAAAACATTAACAATCCCAACAGATTGGTCTCCAGATGAAAAACATTGACTATAACAACAAGCCAAACAATATTTTCTACACAACAACATTATTTATTACCAAAATTTCAAAAACCCAGACAAACCATTCAGATTAATACAAGAACAGGAAAAAGAGACTATATTATACAACATGGACTCAGATCCTTTATCAGCCCACTTCGAAAAAGACAGCACTACCCAAAAAACACTAGAATACTACTTTTGGCCTCGAATAAGAAAAGACATTCACGAATATGTTGAATCTTGTAATAGTTGTCAAAAAAGAGAAGGAACTCACCCTACAGAACCTTTAAACCCAATCAAAGTTAGACAGCCTTTTGACAAAGTTGGTATCAATTTAGTCGGACCACTACCTATCACAAACCAAGGAAACCACTACATTGCAGTAGCCGTAGACTATCTTACCAAATGGCCTGAAGCCAGAGCCATTCAACAGGCAGATGCAAAATCAGTAGCAAACTTCATCTATGAAGACATCATTTGTAGACATGGATGCCCAATAGAACTTTTATCTGATCAAGGAACACATTTCGTGAACAATTTAATCCAGGAAATTTGTGGACAATTTAATGTCATTATCTTCACCCTACCATCCACAAACAAATAGACTGGTAGAATGGTTCAACAGAACATTGTGTAAATTATTAGCCAAAGTTTCAACTGATTTTGAGCAAGAATGGGATCTCTTTATTCCATCAGTGTTACTAGCATATAGGACACTAAAACAAGATACCACAAAACACACACCATTTGATTTAACTTACGGAAGGACAGCAACATTACCAATTAGTTTCACAGTGGAAACATACCCAGCACAACCAATCAATGAAAACAATTTCCAAGAAATGCTTCAACAAAGAGCCTACACTCTGCTTAGCACATTGGAAGAAAAACGACGAATAGCAGCCACTCATATTGAATACTCCCAAGCTCAACAAAAAGAATGGCATGATAACAAATTGCCTCCAGTCACTAATGAATTTAAAATTGGAAACAAAGTTCTCTTACACAGAACTAAAGCCGAAAAACAATGAAATGGAAAATTTGAAAATAAATGGGATGAACTATTCTTTATCCATAAAGTTTTAGGCAATGGATCATACAAGTTAAGACTTGATGACAAAATTCTAGCAAAAGTTGCACATGGAGATTGTTTGAAACATTATAATTCCAGAAACAATCCTGAACCATTAATTCCACAAATTGGTACACATTCCCCTTTAATCAATTCCGAAGACATTCCCCGAAATTTAGAACCAATAGTTGTCATTGAACAGCCTCACAACTTGAACACTTAATTTAAATTTATTATTATAGTTATCTTCTTATAATTTAGAAACAATCTCACAAAAACAAAACAAAAATAACATAAAAACCCATGCACCAAAAATAATTTTCTTTTATTTCAAATTGCTTATAATGACTATTCCTCAAAACATTCAACAATTATCCCAAAAACTAATGTTAGCTTTAAAAACAATACCTGAATTATCTATTACTGTTACTGGAAACCACATTAATTATACCCAAACAGAAGTAGTTACAAATTTAGCCCCAAATTCACGAAAATATCATCCGTATAAGAAGAACACAAGAAGTTATACTGGAATTCACCTGCTAAAACTTTTAAAACTTGCTTTAAGAGAAAATTTAATGCTCACTCTGATTAGTATTCCACCAAATACTACAATTCAACAAAGACTTCAACTGTGTCTCAATGAGGAAAACACTGAATATCCTCCAATCTATAGATATTTTCACATTGGAAAAACACTCTACGAATGGAAACTGGAACTTACAACAGCAAACCTCACAAAAAAAGCTATTCAGAAACAACTCCACAACGAATTCAAGACAACAGCTGGATCAACAAACAGTTGCTACAGGCTTAGAGCTACTCTTAGACTTTATGACCTATTCCACATCTGTGAAAACGTACTACAAAACCCAATTTTTCAATCTTTGAAGATTCAATACATTGGAAAGCTCACAGAACTGAAATTTCAACAATTTTCAGACCAAATTTCTTCAATAATTTTGGATTATTATCTGGAAATGACAAACAGTACTTGGATTTCGACGGAGCTCAGTCTTGAGGAGGAGGTTATGTTACCAGACGAAATTAGAAATATTATTTAACATAAAATTATCTTATAATTCCTATCATTAATTAGCATATATTATCATTTCAAATTACCACTTATTACATTAGCAAAAATGTTCGAAATTATCATTTAATTAATAACCCAAATTGTACACAACACAAATGTAACCTAATTGCGATGATCAATCATGTAATATCCCGAACTATGTAATATTCAAAAGTTCACTGAAATTTATAGAAATTCGCCGAAATAATTAATAGTTCACCGAAATATCTAATAGTTCGCAGAAATAACTTGTAGTTTGCCAAAATGTATCTTTAGTTCAGCAAAATTGTAGAAAATAGCAAAGTTCAAGTTCATAGAATAGTGTTACGACAAGTTGTATAAAAGAAGAGCTTCTTTTTTTGAGAAAATGTATCTTACTTTAAGTATCTTAATTAGAACAAATCACTTTTTTTTACACATTAAAATAAAAATTAAATATTTAAAAAACCAAATCCTTAAATTATTATACTTAAAATTTCTTCAACACAACTAACGTTTTGAAATTGATTAGCTACCAATTTCAATAATCTGTTAGTAACTCCAGGCCTGGATAGAAAACGTTTCTCTTGACAAAAATTCTATTTCTTTTACATTTCTTTTATTTTCTTTTATTTTTATTTTCTTATTATAATTATTAGGGTAACCTACAAACGAGATTCCTGTAGAAGAGTTGACTTTCACAGCAAAGTAACTACACATTTTAGTAAGCTTTCAGATGAGCAATTCCTGAGAAAGAGTTAATGTTTACTACAATGTAACTACACAAAGCAACTGGCATGGAATTGGCCATTCCACTTATAAGCCCAGCAGTTCAAATTATAGAAGATAATTTGAAGATAAATTAGTTATTGAAGGTTCAACCACATTCAGAAAACATGAAATTCACAGCAAACAAACATCAATAACATTTAAGAAAAAAGACCAAAAACCTCTAGTAATAACGGCAAAGATGTGGCATCCTGATTCTCATATGCTTACTGGGTTCACTAGCCAGGTATCCTCAATGCTTTGCATTTATATTATGAAGGCTGTGCACAGAAGATTGCCAGTGGTGGTAAAGAAAAGGTTGTATAATAAGCGCTACCCTAGTGTATTATGTTTGTTTTGCAGTGGGGTGGAGTTCTCTGACCACACTTTTACTTGTGTTTATGAGTCTGGTATTCGTGGCAAGATTTTGGCTGAGGCTTCTGCCCGTTGGTCAGCTTTGGTTAGCAGTTCCTCTGCTTCTGCTGTGTTGTGAGTTTTGTCTCAATGTTCCATTGATGTTGGGTTGTACACTTTGGTTTGCAAAGGGTTTGTGTTGAGGGAGTGGTATAAGGAAGCTTATAGTATTTTTGAGGATAAGAAGGTGGCAACTACTCAGATCGTTGATTATGTCAGGTTCATGGTTGAGCTACATCGTGCTAAAGTGTGATTGGCTAGGACCAGCCACTAGATGGTGATAGAGAAGACTGGTCTGGTTTGTGATGGTGGTGTTGTTTCTGGGCTCTCTTATAGTGTGTCTTCAGTTTTGTTTAATGGTATTGTAAGATTGCTTGGTGTGGCCAATTTTTTTGCTGTTAGCTTTGGTTATTGGAAGCCTTATTGTTTCTTTTCTGGTCTGGGTGGCAGTGTGCGGATTATTATAGATGTGTAGTGTTGCCTTGTCTGGCCTGAGTGGCTAGCCACATGTAGAAAGTACATGAGTCGCATTTAGTTTGAGCCTCTTAGTTTGGCTCTATGTACTAGATAGTGATTGGACTACACTCGTTAAACATGTTAATAAAAAAAAAATTTAATTATAAAGTTAATATATTTTTTAAATATTAAAATAAAATAAAAATTTTAAAATTAAAAAAGATATTAATATATTTAAAAAAATTGTTGCCAATTTAAACAAAAAGATAATTAATCTTAAAATAAAGTATAATATAAATAATCTGTTTAATAATAATTTATATTTTCATATTAATAAGATAAATTTTGTTAAAATAATAATTCTTAAAAGCTTTAAACTTTTAATATTAAGTCTAATATAATTGGTTTGGTTTTTGATATGCAAAGAAATAGGCTTTTTTAAATAAGATAATTGGTTATATGTAAAAAATACATATGTTCTATTTAATTTAGAACATTTATTATTGTATTATATAATTATAAAATTGGAATTATTTTTTACAAAATAAATATTACTGTAATTGTTTAATTTAAAATAATAAATATCCAAGATCTTTATTTTCGATTACTGGCTGTTTGTATCACGTGAAAGGTATATAAATATTGCAAAAAAAAAAAGATTTTTTTTCCTTACGTTCTGGTAAGCAACAAGTGTTTTAATTTTCTTGTCTGTTAATGATAGCCTTTTATTTTGATTGTTTTGATGATTATTTTGCGTGTCCTTTTGATACCACTGAACATGTTTTACGAGTATGTGGATAAAGCGTAAAGTTACAGGGATTCCTCGTTTCTGAACAACAATCCTTTTAATAATTTTGCAGTATTCGAAAATTTGGTTCAATGACTGTTATTGAAGACATATCTCGTATTTTATTTTGGTTCCTCTAAAAATTTAATAGCAAGACAATTTCCCGCAGGTTTCATTCATGTCATCCCTGAGGTATTTATCTATTATTTGTGACAATCATTTAGGTTATTATTTGCCTATATTGTAATTTTTAAAGTTTTAATGGGGATTTTGGTCATTATATTTCATCGATAATATTAATTTCACGCATTTTAACTTTTGGTCCTACTGTTAGAGGTGACTCTTACGGGTTAAAATTTATTAAAGCTTAGCAGGAAGCTTCAAGCTTCAGTTATAACCATTTTTGGCTATCAGGATGGCAAGAATCCTTCAATCAAATCGGAATGTTTGATTTTATCCGCATTTCTATAAACTTGATGCAAGTATAAAAATTTTTTGAATTCTTTCAATTCATTATTGACTTTTGATTTCCATTTTATACGGGATGATAAGTTTCCACACTTGTTTCGGTGATTTATTCAAACAAATGAGCCAAAAACAAAACATGCACTACCATCTGATATTTATAATCGTATTTCTTAAAAGTAGTAATACATTGGCTTGTCTAATCTTATTATTATTAACTTCCAGATTGGTGCACAACGAATCATTCTTTAGTGGGTAGTAAATGGTACGTAGTTGAGCTCTTATTAAAGACCTTTCAAAGATAATTAATAATGATGAAACAAAATATAACCAGTTCTGCTTCTGAAATATTAAATGAAGCTAACCTAAATACCAAAACCATTTTCTGACACAAGTCCCATGTTCCATGAAGAACATCCTTGAAGATATCATTTTAACTCTACCTTTATGTTTTCACTTTGTAGTGTTCCTTCATTTTCTTGATGGTCAGTATTGAGCATACGGCTTTTCAATATTAAGTAAATGATGCTAAATTATCATCCGTGTTTCAACTGAATCTCATTGTGATTATTTCTTGATCCTGATACATATTTTCAATTTGTTTTCAATTCTATCTGAGATTCCTATTCAATACTGACACTAGATTTCTATCCTGTACCTCAGGTTTCAAGCCATATATGAAAGAAAACAAATCCCAATACTTTGAAAGATCAAAGACTCCTGCAATTGAAGGTACGAACAATTCTCTTTTTGCCTTTTAACTTCATTGGCTGAATGATGAAAAACAAGAAGTTTATCCATTCGATGACTGGGAAAAACAACACGTAATCTACGAGCTCGTTTATCATCCCGGTCAAAGGTTTTCTTTGCCGAGAACTTGAACTTGTTCACAGATTTATGGTGGGGTTCTCGCAAGGATTTATTCGTGCGAGATCTTTCTTGTTCCTAAGGAAATAAACCTTTGAGCTGACCTTTAGCTAATATATTTTCGAAGCATGGGTTGAATGAACAAGCAATTATTTAACCATGTTTTCACATTTTCTAACTCAGATCTCTAAGACGGAGCCATCATTCTATAATGATATTCTGATTTTTCTGTTCATCTGGAATATCTAACTGATCAGTAAAGTCAAGGAAACACTTGGTGTTCAAGCTTTTTGTTCACAGAACTTGAGATAGGAGCGCCCAAGAAATCCGATTACACTTGTTTAAAGAACGTGAAAGTTCTCTAGTCGATTTCTTATTTGACAGAATCATTATTAGGAATCCGGATATTGCGTTCAAACACAAGAACAAATCTATTTTCAGAATTCACATCTTGGTTCCTTTCTTCAGTGGCAATAGCCAAACTGCGATTAAAAAAGGGGACAACAGCTAAAGCGACCGTCCCCTCAAATAATTTTGTAATGACATATGACAATCGACTTCCAGTTTGTTTAAAGTCTGGAAACTAAAAGGAAGAAAACCCTTTAAATTATAAAATTACTCAAATCTTGTAAAACTTGAAAAATTATTTACCGAATTAGCTTCAAGGATATAAACTTGATTGTTTTCGTCAACTATGAAATCAAATCCAAATAATTCGAAAGCGTTCTCCCACGGCATAAACTGAGTTACCTCACCTACCACTGCCTTGAAACATTCGCGCAAAATATCTTTGATCTGATCAAATATAGAGTTTAAATCTTGTACCGGGATAATAGAGGATCCATTCGCTTTTTCTTTCAACTCCCAAAAGAGCTTTACTTGCTCCGATTCTAAACCCAAAAGCGGCGAGAGAAATTTATTGTAAATGTAAGATAGAAAATTTTCGAGGAAAACCTGCTTGTTTATCAATTTACCAACGTATTCAGCCTGATTAATTTGTAAACACGTATTGGTGAGGTGTGATAAAGTGTTGTGGATGTTTTCGGGATCATAGGGTTTCAGAGCGAACAAAGCAAGCATATCTTTATGTAGATAGACTTTAATATTTGATATCGCCAGCACATAGGCTCGTATATGAAATTTGCGATCATTGATTAAACGCGGATTAGATATATAACGCTGTATAACCCATTCACGAATATGGAACATGCTTTCATCTTCGTCTGAAATTTCATCATTTGACACCTGATCACTAAAATTTTCCATTGAATCAGCAGCCACTTCATTGTTCGTTTGCTCCAATGGTCCACTTGAAGAACTATCTCTCTCAAAAATTGCTCTCAATTGGTTCACACTTTCAAAGATCACAACTTCGGCTCCTTTGTTTACCAAGTTCGGTTTCAAAATGAAGTTTTTTTTTCTCCTCTCATTATTCTCAGCCGAGTCCGAGATTTGATTTGCTTCACAATCCCTTAAAACTTCAAAAACATCCTCGAGGGCCTCATCGAGGTATTCCACATGTGGGACTTCGAAAAGCCATGTTTCAGGGACAGCACGCGTTAAAATTGATTCAGGGTTTTTGATGACGTGTTTGTGGAGGAGTTGACTGAGTTGAGCCTTACGTATTAAACCTTTTCGTATACAGTATGAGTTTGCGAGAGTTGTTTGAGGATTGACAAGAAGGTGCGAAAAGTCTAGGTCTTCGTATTCTTGCCAGTAGAGAGTCAATGATGGCCGCGATGAAGTAATTATGTTTGGGGTATCTGTTGAGGGTGAATTAATAGATAGAATGTCTATGGAAGGTAGATACTTGGTTAATGCTGATATGATTAGGGAACGTGTGTATACATCTTGAATGCTAAGAATTGCTCGTGGTAAGTTCGGTTCAGTCATATTTGTTTTTGTTCCCAGAAAAAAAAATAATTGGGCAAGATCAAACAATGCCTATGAGTCATATCAGACCATTATAATTTAAAAAAAATTAAAGCTTTTATGAAAATTTCTCAATTTTATTACCTTTCATCTGTTTCCGAACTGTTTCCCACATTTTTATCCAGTCTCTTCTGGCAACTCGCCATAAAACCCGGTCCACAACATTGCAAAGCCCAATCGCATTTACGCAATTTCTCATGTAGCAGTCGTCTTCAAATGAAAACATTTTTACAAATCCTCGGGTGTGCAACACCCGATACTACCCCTTCCGTTTTGCTTCATTTTGATACAAAAGCTCCCAGAAGATATCTATTCAATTGTGGTGAAGCTACTCAGAGAATTTGTTTGGAAAATCACCTACGGCTGACCAGACTACAAAACATCTTTGCCACCCGGATTGACTGGGAAACTATGGGTGGTCTTCCAGGTATAATTATCGCCTGAATCAAGAAAGATGTTTTCTGGTTATTTGATATTCATAAATTATTGTCCTCAACAGCCCATCTTACTGGGTTTTGCCTTGCTCCGAAAATTTCTTTCAATGGATCACGCATCTTACTGACCCTAAGGTGAACTAAGGTCAGACATATATTAGAGAAGATGCCTGATCCTGTAATTTGGGCTCATGAGAACCATAATTCTAGTCTTCAATTATCTTAAATAAAAATCTTGGAGATTTCCCTTACATAAAAAGCGATGACTTCTCACATTGGATTCTGTAACTTTAAACACTTTTGAAGCATTCACATTTCTAAGAATTTGGTGAATGGTTTTTGTCTACGCTATTTCTATATGAGATCGTGCAAATGCTTTTTATAAATAAGAATTGATCTTAGACTTAACCCAAAGGTGTTTTATTGTCAATTCTCCATCTTTATATTGAATGAATTCTCTTCCAATATAGGCTTTCTCTTATCAATGGCTGATTCAGGGGTTGCAAAGGCAAAAGTATATGGTGGAGAAAACTTAACTCATTTTATTGTGGCAACTCGAAGTTTTATCGTGAGGTAATTGAAGTAATATTTACCAACCCCCCTATGCTTATAATTCTTGAAGTAATCTATCGTAAAAGGTAAAAAAATGACATGTCTTGATTATTTTAGGTCATCAATGTCATTGGAAACTCATGAATTTCCAGAAGATGGGACACAATTTCAGGATGAAAATCTGACAATAAAAACAGTCATCCTACACCCTAATAGTAATATTATACAATCACAGATCGATGCCACTTCTGAATCATTTAATAGTGGTAAAATTTCCTTACCACTCAAAAGAGCGTTTGATTCTGACCTACAACAGGCGGAACAACAATCGAATTTAGAGTACAAAAAAAAATTGCTGGGATTAATGTTCAACCAGAGTCAAAGACAAAATAGTGATCAAAAACCATCAAAGCGAAGAAACAGAGAAGAAGAGACAGTTTTTGAAATCCCCGTTGATGACGTGGAGGGGTCTAATAAAAAAAACAATATATTTTTATCTTCTGTCTCGTCTAATCGTAGTATAGCTGATAAACGTCGGGAATTTTTTCCCAAGAGATTGCCCCAATCTGAACCCTCGAATGTCGCTATTACATATATTTGTCAAGGGCCAGATTATAAAGGAAAATTTTATCCAGAACGCGCCACCGCGCTTGGACTACAACCAGGACCATTGTACGGTATGTAAGCTGAATTCGGCTTCTTTGACTCCTTGCTATAGTCCCCTAATTAAATTTCTGGATAGCAAAATTACATCAGGGTCAATCGGTGACTGGTCCTGATGGGACTACTGTGCACCCCCATCAAGTTATGGGAGATCCGCGACCTGGTTTTGTAAGGAGATTTAATGTGATATCAACAATATCATAAAAGTCGCTTTGCTTATATATTACCTTCTTTTTTAGATCCTTATCATTATAGATGTGCCTTCTGTAAATTATATCGAATCTGTTTGCTCAAATACTGAATTTGCCGCATACCAAAATGACAATGAGAATTCCCGGGTAGGTTTAATCGTTCACATGCTAGGTAATGGTGTGTTAGATGACGAAAGATATCGGACTTGGATGAGAAAATATGGGAGTGATACTCAGGTATTGCAAAGTTCACGATCAATCATATTTCTTGGTCCTGTACTTTTTGATTAAACAGAAAGCTATGATTTTAGCACATCATTTCCAATGAACAATATTGCCTGCAAAGGTTAATATTTAATAAAGCCGGTCAAAGTCAATTCAAACTTTCAAAGCTTGATGAAACACAGTTTCGTGTTCCTTTTTATTCAAATGAACCTTTAAAAAATCTTAAATCAGGCATTCATTTAAATTATTAGCCTTTGAAATCTTTTTCTAATTTTACACAATTTATTAAACCTCATTTATTTTTAGTGGAGAATCTCCCTGAAAAAGTGACCCTTTCTGCACCACTTCTCATTTACCATATGGAACCTAAACCAAAATTGGACGATTCACAAGTGCCGACGCTCTTTGATCATCGTGATCCACAATCATATGTTGTAAAATCTTTGAATAAGTTACAAGATTATCTGAAAGTTGCTACACAACTGAAAGAAAATTTAAAAGAAACATCACAATTACTTCAAAGCTCTCCTGGTCATGATATAATTGTTACCACACTTGGCACGGGATCCGGTCAACCTTCGAAATATCGTAATGGTATTACCCGCAACCATTATTCTTTTAATATGGAAACTTAGTATTGCATCTGCTGATTCTTGTGTTCCACTCTACTCATAACTTAGTCAGTAGTAACCTCATAACCATACCAAATTATGGATCGATCCTTCTAGATGCTGGGGAAGGGACATACGGACAATTAGTTCGACAATTTGGCCCGATTGACGGATTGGGGCAAGATAACGGGATGAACTTACGGCAATGTATCAAGGGATTAAGATGTATCTTCATTTCTCATTTACATGCAGATCACCATTTAGGTACAATACGAATTTTAAGAAAATGGAGCGAGGTATTTTTAAAAGATTTGAACAATCATACATTTAGCCAAATCTTGATGAATAAAGAGCTGGTTTTTGCATATGAAATAGCTCAACAAAGACAATAGATCGAAATTATTTATTGTTGCACCAGGACGTTTTTTCCGCTGGCTGGATGAGTATAACGATGTCGAGTTTTTTGGAATTTCAAATTTGTTATTCATTGATAACAGAGATATTTTAGAAAATTCACATTTTAAAAACGACAGGTAACTCACTATTACCTATCGGTTTTATGGCCTGGTATTTTGGAATCTAATCACAAATCCGGATTTTCAGAGTATCTAGTCTCAAAAACCAGCTCGGGCTCAAAAAAATCACATCGGTTGAGGTGATACATTGTCCTTCGGCATTCGGTATTAGTCTAGAACACAAAGATGGCTGGAAAATCGTGTAAGTGCGATTAACTTTTGATTCTTGCACTATTCTTCCCATCTCGCTTAATGGCCTCCTTTGGGATCTAGTTACTCGGGTGATACTCGACCATGTGATAATCTCGTCCGGGTAGGAAAAGACGCCACTTTATTAATTCATGAGGCAACTTTTGAAAACGATTTGCAAGAAGACGCTATTATGAAACGCCATTGTACCACAAAAGAAGCTGTCCAAATCAGCCAAAGGTATTTCATTATTTTGTGAATACTATATTCACTTAATAAACTTTATCGAAACGAATTTATGTCATAGGATGAACGCAAAATCGACATTATTCACTCACTTCAGCCAACGATATCCCAAAGTCCCAATCTTCACCGACGCCCATGATCGAATAGGAATTGGGTTCGATTTAATGCAGGTGCGATTGGGGCAGTTCTATAAACTTCCAAAATATGTGGAAGCACTCAAAGTGTTATATGGGGACGAATGCGAAGAGGCTAATGAAAGTGATGAAAGTGCTATGTTGTTCGCCGGCAAATAATGAATCCTTAAGACTAATAATCTTTTTCCAATAAAGTATTGATTAACATTATTTTGAGGTTTTCTTGGTAGCACTTCTCAAAAGATAATTTTCTTAAATTTCTTATAGTTCAGCCCTTATCACCGCTTCAATAAAAAGTTGCTCTACTCATTCAATTGAAAGAGAATTAGCTACAGGTTAATTTCGAACCTTTGCTCATTTCATAATCGTCAATTTGAAGATCTCAATTATTATTTGATTTCTATTATTAGTATAGATATTATGAAAAAATGAAAATAAATACCTTCTTTTTCCTCTAACTTCTCGAAATGATGATACCACCACCACCTCTGCCCATGTCTCTAGTGCAAAGCAAAAGAGAACCTTAAGCGGCAAAAACAACTTCTCGCCAGATTCTGGACATATGAGCTCAGCAATATCGGGTTAAGATCAACTTCAAGCGCTAAGGGCTTAAGACCCTACTGGAACAGTGCTGTTTCGGAGGTTGCCATTACCCACTGTGATTGACTCTCCCTGTTTGCCTTTGACCTTCTTCAATATGTCTTCTCCCTCCATTCTGTAAAACTCGTGGCTTTCTTCGACGATGTTACCTCTGACGGACAGACTCTTCCAGGATATTCTGCCATCAACACGGTCTTCATCTGCCACATGCAGGGAAGGAGAGCTTCTCGCTACTGAAGAGAACACAGGAATAAAAAAGCGCAAGGGAAAGGCAACAGCAACCCGTGCCAAGCGCCAGAAGACGGAAGGCACGTTACTAGTCAAGATGCATCCCAACCATCCTCAGAAGCAGCCATTGAAGCGACTGATGGGTTTGGCGAGATTTGCCTTTAATACTGTGGTGGGATGGAGCATCATTATGAACAACATGGTATCATGGAAAAAGGATGGTTAAACGCTATGACGTTTTAACAAAACGTCTTCTTTTTAATGATGTTTCGGGTACCTGGGCTGAAAGAAAATTTTGCAGAGCTATCATCCGTCTTGGCATGCCCTTAAGATGTTACATTACAGACTAAGCGATTGATCTAACATTGGTTGCGCGAAAAAAAGTTATTAAACGTAATGCACAGCGACAACAAGGTGCATCAACACATCATCTTTTTTTATCAATCTCGTAAGGTACGGCATCACACCATGACAATTCTTGCTCAAAATTTTGCCGAGTTACCTTGGAGTATTTTACCTTCACACCCCAGCAATATATTCATATAGACATCGACACAAGATAATAAATTATGTATATATATTTTTTGAATCATTATTTATGTCATTTTTTATTCTTTATTTTTAAGGATAAACATGTATTATCATTTCCATTTCGGAAAAAAAATGTAAAAATAGCAATTAGTCCAATTCACACAAAACTAAGGAGTTGAGGTTTGCCTGGATATACGAGACGCAAAAATAGCTGTGCGAAACTCACGTGGATGGATCTATTCATGCAGTCTATATAGATCCTAGCATTCGCACTTCATTTACATGATAATCCCAACAAAAGGTGTTCGTCTCTGGATGACCTTTGCTCAATGAAAGATAAATTAAATACCTCCTCAAAACGTAAGCTAAAACCAGAAGGCGATTGGGTGCATGCATCAAAAGATCTTACAGAAAGGCTGTCACATTTTTCACTCCCGAATTTGATGCTTTGAGATATCGAAACGAGAAAATTCACATGAAAACAATTAGAAAGATGCTATGCTGGGCCCACTATCGATTTCGTCAATGTCTGATCACCAAGGCAGAAGAATTGGGAGTCCGAGTTATCATCTAAAATGTGGCCTGTACCTCCAAAACTTGTAGCTGGTGTGGAAATATCCAAAGAATCGGAGGGATTATGATAGATAAAGATGAAAATGGCGTTCGGGGGATCTTTTTCCGGTCATTAATTGATGAGCCTTGGTCCTAAAGTGACCATGCAGGAAATGATAGCAATTTTTAGTATTCCCTATTATTGATGTGTTACAATTCTAGGTAGATAATTTGAGAATGCCAATTTTTTTTAAAATCAAAGATCTATATTTCAAAGAGTAATTTGAAAAAAGGCATTTTACAAATGGATAAAATCATCATTCACTAAAACAATATACTTTTACAGAGTTGAAAAAATAAGGTCGGAATTAATAGCAGCTTGTTTAGAAAACTGGCTTTGATGTTCATGTTTATATCAATTAAACTTAATGAATATTTGTAATCTTGCGTTGTGCATATCTCAATTTCCCAGCCATATTTTCAACATCATTATCCAAGTCATCAAGCATATTATTTTGAATATCTAGTTCTTGCCCAATAGCTAATCCAATGTGCTTCTGCCGATGCAACAATGCGCTAAACTGTTCCACATGAAGATCTTGATCTGACATGGCTTGTTGCTGTAACTTTACCAACCCATCATTGTCAAGGCCACGCGTTTGCTCAGTTTCGACAGGCATGGGAGCTGCGGTATTTCCGAAGACTCGTCTCGAGGCTACAGTGGGCCGAGTAGAAGACGTGAAGCTGCCGCTAAGGTTACTGCTAGGATACGTAACGGTCATACCTAGGCCAGACCCTCGAGTCAATTGTGGGGAGGATCGTTGTCTGATGGGCTGACGGAACAATGAATTGCGATCAATATTGCTCGCTGGGGTTGATGCCTTACCGATGTCCGGCCGGTTGGCCAATACCAGTTTTGTCAAAGTGTCCCTTTCATCTTTCAGGTCATTTATCATATCCATCCGGCGTCTTAATTCACCTTCTAACATCACAAGCCCATCTCGCCCAGATCCTTTTGCCAAACCTTGCAAACCAGTATCAAGTTGTGAAAGACGTGCGTTTAGAGTACTCATGCTTTTCTTGGCTTGCAGACTGCAGTTATGGGAAGCTTGAACTTCGTTTTTGGCAAAATGTGTCTCCCGACGATTTAGAAGCGAACGAATATCCCGGGCGATTGATTGTACCTGATTATATTCATCCAACCAACTTTCTGAAGTGTACATTGTACTCGCGTCCAAGGGCCGACCTGTCGGTATAGCGAGAAATTCTCTCCACTCGTCGGTATCTCGCCACCGATCATCACGGTCATTTAATATTGCTTGTAAGTATTCTTCAAGGCCTCTCTTGCGTTCCTCCACTAATACTGGGTTTCCAAGGGTTGACTGAAAAAAGTGTTTTGCAGGCATGTCAACTGGTGGTGGGTGATTAGGAAATAGTCGCAAGAATTTCTTGTTAAGGTCTTCAAATTCGCTAAATCGTTTCCACACGACCCAGGTACGAACAGCCGCACGGACTTCTACTTCATAAGCAATATGAGGCTTTGGTTGTTGCCGTGTTGTCGTTTCACGTATTTTGACCGAGAGAATACTTTCAATCATTATGATATATCAGCTATATGGTTCTTAGGAATTTAAAGCTATGTCAAAAAGTTAGAAAGCAGGCAGATAGATCGATCAAAGCTAATTTATGCGTTTATATGTGTAACGTGGGAGCAGTTATCTGATCAGTTCCTCGGGTTTTCGCGCCCTTTGCTGCAGAGAATAATTATTCTCCAATTCTTTGGAGGCGGATATTTTGGTGAATAGATAGGTAAATGAGACGGCACTTTAGGTTACTCTTGGCTGAAGACAACAAAATGGATTGGGGAACGGAAAAGCAAACTTGCGCCTAGCTACATTAGTTAACTTGATTTTGATCAGTTGAGTAAGCATCTATACGTGATAAAAATCTGATATTCTGTGATTCATTTATCATAAATAAAATTTCGTATAATTTAGAATAAAATAATGATCGGCACACAGCTTCCCAAATTATAAAAATCGAAAATGAAAACAACCTAGAAGCATCCTTTTTGTTTTAGCCTTTGTAGATCCCTTCATTCTGTTTAGTCCAGATAATAGTCGGCTCCTATAAATTTATTACTTCACATTTAGAATTTCAGAAAACCCTTTTAAGCTTCTTCTCTTTTCATCCTCTTTCACAAATGCCTCTGCTACTTCATTGAGCTCTTTATCTTGATTAACTTCCTCAACAGCTTGAGCTATCGCTTGCTGCTGTTTTGCTTCAGTAATCGCATCCTGCTCTTCGCGAGTGGGCGGAAGCCGTTCATTCTCGAGATCAGAATTCCGAGCTTCTTCAAATGAGGTGATCGCTTTTCAATTATACAAAAACAATTAAGAAGCTATTAAATCATCCCAAATTCGCAGAATTTCAACCATCAGGTGAAGAAAATTAATTTTTTTTACCCACCTCGTTTAATTCCTTCGGCTCCCAAAGCTAAGGTACCATATGGTAACTTGCCTGTGCCAGTAACGTTTTTAAGCTCCATTACTCTTTCAGATTCCTCCCTATAAATGAATGGTTATAGATAGGTCCTACTTTCTTGACATGTAATCATTCATTTTAGAAACTTACCTGAGAACAGAGAAAACCCTTGCCATCTTGCCTACAGCCAAAATCTTGTTTTTAATAACTTGGCGCCTTTCAGCGACATCAGTCACAGGTGTCTCTGTATTCAAAACCCGATAAATAGATTCCCACTAAAAAAAACAGAAATGACCATTTATTTATAAATACCTGGAGACTTTGGTTCCGCGAGAAGTTCTTCGTCTTCAAGTTCTTCTTTACTACAAATACTCATAATAACCAGAAGCATATCGGTAACTACAAAATGCACGATAATTTTGTTTTAATTTTCAAAGTTATCGAGCGCTACTCAATCATGAAACCAAAATGAACAGTAAAACAAACTCTTTTCGCCCACAAAAGGCAATGACCAAGTGAATACGTCCATGAAATTTGGCAGCCAGTATGGATGTGGTGTGCAATTGAATTGACGAATATTCATGACATTATTTTCGTATTTTAGAACAGCCGCTGAGGAAACAATCTAAGGTTTAGCGAACATCGTGGATCGGTGTTGGCGGCGATATTATGAAACGCATTGAGAGAATAAATGTTGAAGCGCACCTTTATTATTATAAACATCCAGATAATTGGGAGCAGAAAAAATGGTCATCACTGAAGGGAAACCAGTTGCTTTTGTTTTTCGATACATTCGATACCTAAAAAATAACTTTATATAAGTCTCAGGCAAAACTGGTATGTAGATGAGGCATGGAGTAGCCTACCCAGCGTCTTGTGCCTCATGTGCCCGAATAATCGATAATAGACCGTTCTTTTCTAGAAAAGTGCAGGCGGCATGGTAACTGATATAAAAAAGGATCCTTACTTTTGAATTAACGTTACCTAAAAGCCAGAATGTCTTGAGAAATATTTTAAGAAGTATCTTTACCTAAAGAAATAGGAACATCCTCGGACACTATTATGTAGGAAGCATTCATTCGTTTTTTCTTGCCCGAATTCTTCTAATGGATCAGCCCATAATAAGTCACACATTAGGCCATGAGTAGGAGGTTCTCTAAAACGATCAATCTGCATTTATATTAATAAAATATTATTACTTTTGTGTTTTAAATTGTTCGGATCTAAACCAAGAAAAATGATTTTTTATTTACACTACGTAAATCGTCCAATGTATTCAGCTCCGGGGATAAACCACCATGAATACATAAAAATTGCTTATTCATTATGGCAGCAAGCGGAAGTGCGCAAAAAGATTCCATGCAGGCATCATAGACAGTCTCAGAATATTTGTGTTTACCTAAAAAAGTGTGAATTCTGCATTTAATATTAATGTATAAGAAAAAAATTTGGAACTCATAGGGAAGACAACATACATTCCAGCTTGAACGTAAAATAATCTGTAAGATGACGGCATTCGTGGTTTCCTCGCAGTAAGAATAGTGTATCAGGATACCAAATTTTTAACGACCATAGATATAGAACACACTGAGAAATACAATTTTCATTAAAAAATACGAATTAAACTTGTATCTCGCCAATAGATAAACGAAAGGGTCATACTTCAATCGAAAAATATCCTCTATCCACGTAATCGCCAAGGAATAGGTATCGCGTTTCGGCTGGGTTACCACCCACCTCGAAGAGTTTCATCAAATCATAATACTGTCCATGTATATCCCCACATACTGAAAAATGAAAAATGAAATTGAGTACTCTCGTCCAAACCAACTTTATTATCCATTAAGATGTCAATCCTATGGCTACCTAAATTTCAAAAATGAAGCGCATACTTTGAAGAAATACCATTTTCTTTTATATTGGCGAACAGCCGGAAGTCCAAGCACCCCAAGTAAAAATAAATTCAATTTTTTACCTGTGATTGGCGCATCTACTTCCAGTAAATTGGGTTCATTTCTTAATATTTTTGTCCCTTCTTTAATAATGTAAAGCGCTTGTTCCTCGGTAATTCTTCCCTCACGATAAAAATGATTTTTCAAGAAAACTATATCTGGTTTACTGGGATCCTCTGTAGAAAAGAATTCCTCAGTAGTGGGAGGTACAACAGCTGGTGCTTGTACGTCTGAATTTGCGAAGCAGATAAATGACAGATTGAGTGAAATGAAGATTAAAGTTTCTCTAGATTTTGCAATTGGAACGGTTTGGTTAAGCCTGGAACGGTCGAGTAAGTCAGGTAGTGCAGAAAAAGGAATGAACAGTGCCCTTTAATAAGTAACATGGCTTTGCGATGTCCTAGCCTTTGCTATGGGATTTGAGTTTTCTTGAACGCTTGAAAGACAGACTCTTTTGGCTCAAAAAAATTTAGAAAGAAAATCGGGACCAACCTTTACAAAAACGTTCTTGTGTAGAAACCTTTGTCCCATCATCCAATTCATGAACTGTGAAATCAATTTCAGGTACGGGTCCTTTAAAGGAGGCGAGTCTTTCAAGAGCTTCAGTGGCATTCCTGGGTAGAGAAATTAAATCTGGGTTTTCTACGTTTGCTACGTTTGCCATTTTATTATAGCAGTAGGGATCGAAGAGACCGTTGAAGGTGAACACAGAGCCGTTCTTGCGAAATATTAAACAGTTTTAGCGGTGGCTGCTAAAAGTTAATGTTCGGTAGTGCAAACCTGGATTCCCCGAAAATCTCAACTGCTAACTATAATAAGGAGAAAGTGATAACCGTGCATAAGAGTGAAAATCCATATCGAATTTGTGGAATCTTTGAAATATCAACTTCGACACGTTTGCAACCTTTACAGTTTCTACTACTAGCTTTCACCATTCGCATAATTTGGCACTAAAGACATATTTGCTGGAAAATGGAGTCTCCAAGTGATGCCATCGAGGCAGGAATAACGCGTTTAGCTGAATTGTTACGTTCACCAGACGACCTTGTGAAAATTCAATTGCTGCGTAAAAGACTGGCCAAGGAAAAGGTATTCAATTAAAAAAATAGCGTTTCGTAAAAGAGTGTAAGAATAGGATGCAAGCTTCACTGAAGTTTCGTATGTTTTATCCTTTACTCGACTAGCATAGAGCCTACATGGTTGTGTTCTCGGGAAATTTGGCTCAATTAATTAGGATTTCTCTCAATTTTTGAAAAAAAAAGGCTACCATTGATGCCCAATTGAAAACGGGTGTTAAAGCACAACTGGATAACACACAAGAAGGTCTTGAAACGTTGACATCTTCGAGAAGACAAATGGTGTTAATCAAGGAAAATATGCAAAGCATTGATCGCTTATGTTCAAATGCTCAAGATATGATTCACCATTTTCCATGGATCAACAAGGTCAGAAATCATTTTTCCTACGCATATATTCTTGGTTTTCTTGATCAATTGATTGGTTCTTTCTTTCTTTCTAGATATCCCAAATTCATCGAAATTTTGTCGCCACTCAAGACACAATTAATCGGTTACAGGAAATGTACCAACGCATTGATCAAATTCAAGTCATGCTAGATCATGATAGACAGGATATTCATGGTCCCGCCGAAAATTTATTATTTATACATTATCAATTATTTCGGTTGGAAGATTTTAAAGACAATACAATGTATCAAGCAAAAGACTCTTCACAAGATGTTATTGAAACTCTTGAGCAATATTTTGAACGTCTGAATGAGTTTTCTGCAGAATTTGAGGAATATCTTTGGACTTTAACTAAAAATATTATTGATTTGGTGAGAAAAGGTCAACAATCTGTGGTCGTACGATTAGTAAAGATCATTGAATGTGAAGAACGAGCAGATGAACGTGCGAAATTGGCAGAACAAGCAAGGCACACTCATCAAGATTTAGCAGATAAATTCAGATCAATACAAACGAGTCCACGTGTCATCAAGTCTTTCCGGAGCAAATTTCAAAACAAGATTCATGACTCAATTTCAGATATGTTCAAACGCTTCTTTGCAGAATTCAAAGATGATCCAATTCAGTTGTTTGATAATGCTGATTTTATATTTAATGATTTGATCTTGGTAATTCAAGAAGTTGTTCCACGTTTCCCTAAGAAGTATAATGTCTTTTCAGTTTATTTGCTAGAATATCATAGACATGTATACAATATGCTCCAACGCATTACCAACTCAGATCCAGATGCAGGGACCATTCTCAGAATAGTTCGGTGGGTACGAGAATACTACAAAACGATGAAAAAGGATATTCGGGTATCTGAAGAAATTTTGGAGCCACCACTACTTGATGGGCGTGAACAAGATTTGATTGACGATTATCTCAAGCTAATTCGTGGTAAACTTGAAGAATGGATGAATAATTTAATGAATGATGAAACCAAAGACTTTACAGAACGTAGCAAAGCACTTGAAATGGATGGTGATAGGTTATATGGTCTTTCGGGAGCCGTAATAATGTTTCAAATGGTGAATCAACAAATAGACGTAGCAGCAGGATCAGGACAAGGAAAAATTCTTGCAGATGTTGTAAAAGAATGTACTGAAGTAATGATAAATACTCAACAAACTTGGATGCAGCTATTGAAATCCGAATTCAAACGTCAAATAGATAAAAGAGAAGAAAAGCCTGGAGGATTTGTTGAATACGTGATTGCTTTGGCGAACGATCAAATTCGGTGTGCTGATTTTACCGAAGAAATTGTTAATCGACTTAAGCCTTTGTTATCAGAAAAGTATCGTAATCAAATCAATGAAGATCTCAGTCAAGCCACTAACGGTTTTTTGGAAGTAGCAAGGGCGTGCACTGATACTCTCCTGGATGTGGTGTTCAATGATTTAAAACAACCATTCAGTCAATTATATACGTCACATTGGTATCAAGAAGATCCGATGGCCTTTATCATTGAAACCATTAAAGATTATACAAATGATTTCAAAACCCATTTAAATGATTACCTTCTAGAAAAATTAATGACCAACACTTTATCACGTTTTATGGTGGCTTGGATCGAAGCTCTACGTAACAAGGGTGCAAAATTTCGAATGCCTGAATGTCTTGACCGCATAACAAATGATGTTCGTACCGCTTTTGGATTCTTTCGCGGGCACATACCACAACAGGAACTAGAGAACACCTTTGATGTATATGAACGAATTCACACATTGCTTGCCAGTTCTCGTAAATCTATTTTTTTAGATTACTATAACATGAAAAAGGCTTATGGTGACGTTCCAATTTCTCTTGTCGAGGATATAATATCGAAACGAGATGATTTAGAAAGATCACAGGTTAAGGAAATTATGGAAAATATTCGGACAAAGCAAAAGGAAGCACCAGATTATACCGGAGAATCTACAATTTTCAGCAAAATCAAACAGGAATAGATATTGAAATTTTGATTTTTGTGAGGGAGAGATGTTTAATATTGTGAATTATTCTATTCTTGAACAAAATTTTACATTTATGTTAAATCTTTAATTGAATACAAAGTTTCTAGAATGTCTATATTTCGACATATTAATTCATAATACTCTGAAGTCAAACTTTTGACATTCTATCAGCAAAACTATCTGCTATTTATATATCACATAGCTCAGGCGACACATTTAACAGGATCAGCAAGTGTTTTATAATCTTTGGTACAAAATCAAGCTGCAAAGTATCTAGGCTTACCAGAAGTGTATTTCATTGTAAACCAAATTGCTTCCTCATTCTTGAAAACCCCAGAATTGATGAAGCATCACCAACTACTAATAAAGTAGATACGTATCAGGCCCACCACTAACCGTCATATAACGGAGAATTTTAACATCGGAATTCATTCCTGGAAAGTTGTTTGAAATCGTTGAAATGTTTACCGAGTGTTGAATCAAACTTCGAGAATTATTTTCAATTTGGATAGTTTTGAGATCATTGTAACCCTCTTTCAATAATCATACAAAACGGATAATAATCATGGAAATAACTATAAGAAATGCTCTAAATTTAGGAGAAAACAAACCATTAAGTTTTACCACCATATATGATTCCTTGAACAGCTTTCTCGGCTATCTGAGCATATGTAATATATTTACTTGCAACCCGATTCTTTTTGTAGACTTGATAATGTGTCATACATTTGATACGACCCCATCCACTGCTTCAAGAGCTGCTTTTGAGGATGTTTTGAACACCTTGATCAATAGTGTATGGTTGAAACTCTCTTCCATCTTTTAACGTTTGTGACGAGCTGCTGTCGCTTTTCCCTTGCACTTTTCACCTGTTCTGACGCTCCCTCCCTGCATGCGACAAATAAAGACTGTGTTGATGGCAAGAATGTCTTATAAAAGTTCGAAGAGAACTACGAGTTTTGCAGAATGGAAGACAATCAATCGATTTTCAAATTTTTTTAATTTAAATTAAATTAAAAAAGTAAATAAGATTAATAAAAAATACATATAGGCAACGCCTTATTATTGTTCCATCACAATAAAGATGGAAAGCTCAGAAATGGAAATACAACATATTAATTCCGTTTCAAAGCTAGCAGTTCGCTCTCGCTCAAAACTTGTCTTGAATGGTATGTGATTTGGGAAAAATATATGTTCAACAATTCACTTACTTTTCATGGATTTCTATCTTTAGTCGAATGCTGCTTAAAAACCGAGAGTACAGCTCGTTACCAAGTTATCCGACAAACTGTGGAAAAATACTTGCGCGAATTCAAAACCTCCCTATTATGCTACTCTCAAATCACCGACTTCCAAGACATTCCGTTATTACGCGATAATCTAGAAAACATGAAAGTCGCAGATGCTAGCGGAGGTATATTTGACCAACTATCTTTTAATTTTATGTCATTTCACTAAGAACTATATTTTGTCTTAGGCGATAGTGAAGCGATTCAGATTCTTAATGAGGTAACTTTGAATATTCACGTGTATCAACTCAATGAGGAAGAAGCTGTGGATGAGTTTCAAGAGGAAGATAACGTTTTGACCGCCAACCACTGGGAACTACCATCGCGTGCTTTGGAAGGCTTATGGGACACGTAGGCGTTCTTTCCCGGTATAATATTTGTCTCTTACCTCGTCCACATGCTCATCTCGAGAAACTTTGACTACTAAGTCTTATATTCGACAAAAATATAAAAACACGATTACTTGATTATATTTCTACGGCCTTTTTTTTTTCGGATCGCAGGGTAAACTCCGATATTATTTCATGGAATAGGTAAGATCAATATCCTTTAAAAGAACGTTTTTACCTTCTGATGACCTACATCCCTTAGGGTTGTCTTGTTGCATGGTCCTCCAGGAACCGGAAAAACAAGTTTATGTAGAGCCTTTTCCCAGAAATTGGCTATAAGACTGACTAGCAGGTATTTTACGATTTTGCGTTTATAACTTAATAAATGAATTCGTGCTAATCTTTTACTTCGATTACTTAAAACATTGGGCAGATACGCTCATAGCAAGCTTCTTGAAATAAATAGTCATAGTCTATTCTCAAAATGGTTTTCTGAATCGGGGAAGTTGGTTCAAAAACTGTTTCAGCAAATCAATGATATGGTTGACGAAGAGGATTGTTTTGTCTGTATACTTATAGGTGGGTTTTATTTCTTTATCGCCTCTGAGTTTGATTTTGCAATACATTCATCGGAACGAATGGTCTCTTTTTGCCTTAAATTAGATGAAGTAGAAAGTCTGACAGCTGCACGAAAATCTTCATTGTCCGGTACAGAGCCTTCGGACGCTTTGAGGGTAGTTAAAAGTGAAATAAGATGTAATTTTGTTTCATTTAAATTATTTTCATGGTCATTGATGCTATGTTACTTTAGGTTGTTAATGCTCTTTTGACCCAAATCGATAAATTAAAATACAATAAAAACGTGCTTGTCTTGGCCACATCTAATATTACAGAAGCTATAGGTAAAATCCTTCTATTGTTCAAATTTTATTTATGGATATAGCAAAATAATTTAAACTTGTGATTTTTCAGATATTGCTTTTATCGACCGAGCAGATATCAAGCAATATATTGGTTTGCCATCGCCAAAAGCAATATACGCCATTCTTTCTAGCTGTATTCAAGAATTGATTAGAGTTGGAATTATTAGAGATGAGGTAATAATTCATAAAGCTTTGGTTTCAATATAAGAAAGTGTATATAAATTAACTTATATTCCCACCTTCAGGAAACTCTTCTTGATTGGCGCGCAGTAGAAATGTATCGTGACACAAATAGCCATGACAATCTGAGTATGAAACTCTTTGGGATATCGGAAAAATGTCAAGTAAGCTAGTCAAAATTCATATCAAAAGCTTTCTAACTTAAATACTTCTCCATTGTGAAGGGGATGAGTGGACGTGCTTTACGTAAATTACCATTTCTGGCACATGCATGTTTCTTGCAATCATGTATAACAATAACGTTGGCAGATTTCTTGGAAGCTTTGGACGCGACCGCCACCGAGGAAGCTACGGGATGGACAATGGTGCAGCAAGCTTCCTCGATATTGATGCCTCTTTAAAAAAGCTTAATGAAATTTCCAAGTCATTGTCAGATGCAGTAATTCAAAATTCATCCTAGAGTTTCGCGAATTGGTAAGTAGTGTCTAGAATTCAGCAGAAATGTAAATATTGTTTGAAAATAAATGTCTACTCAATATCAATTGAATTAAAACGATAAATTCTTACCATTCGTAAAATAACTGTTCAACTATTGTTTTAGTTTAGCATACATTCTTAGTTTAATATTTGATTTTTGATTATTTTTTTTTTTGTTTTAATTACTCATTATAACACTGTATAAACTACTTTAAAGTAAGTACGGCTCATCAAAAAACCATTATTTTAAGAAAACTATCAACACCACATTTTATCTTAAAATTAATTATCTTTTTACTCAAATTACTAACTTTTATCAAAATCCCAATTTGTTTTTCTATAAGAATTTTATTTTTTACATCAAAATTATAACAAATAAAACATTTATTAATTTATTATAACAACCAAAAAATTAGTAAGTTTAATAATAAATGTAATTAACAAAACCAACTTGGTTAATATTAATTTCAAAAAAACCAACTTGTAATTAATTATAAAATTAACAAAAATAATAATAAAAAAGCCAAAAAAATAGTAGTTTTAATATATAATTTTGCATTTATAAACTGATTATTAAAAACTTAAACAATTTTTTTGGTAAATAAAATAAAATTATTTTATATTTAAAAACCAAATAATTCAAATTTTAGTACTTAAAATAACATTAACAACCAAAAATTTTTTATTAAATATGATTTTTTTAGTATTTTAGTCTTAATTATAACAGAATCTAAAAAATTTTGAAAATTAAAAATAATAATAATATATTTTAACTGTTAAATAAAATTTAAAACTAAAAAATAAAACAGTATAATTAGAAAAAAATTTATTAATTTGGTCTTAATATTGTGTTTTAAAATAATAATTTTTTTTAATTTAAAAATAAAAAAATTTTAATATTTGTTTTATAATAAAAATTAACCAAAAAGCCAAAACAACATTTAAAAATACATTGTTACTAATTAAAGATTGAGTTATTAATTAACATAAAATTATTTTTATAATTTTTATTATAAATTAATATATAATATTATTTTAATTACTTATTATTTAGTCAAATTATTAAATATTATTATTTAATTAATAATTTATATAATATACAAGTATAATTAAATATAATAATCAAATTATGTAATATTTTAAATTATGTAATATTTAAAAATTTGTCAAAATATTTAATATTTTACAAAAATACTAATAATTTACTAAAATAACTTGTAGTTTGCCAAAATATATATTTAATTTGTTGAAATATTAAAAAAAGTGATTTAAATAACAACGATGACGTTTTAATGCTTCTGCCACCTAAGTTTGATGGTTCCAGGCTGCTTTCATTAGTCGGATCACATGTTTCAGAAAAACGGAGTTTTAATTTGGCGAAATTTTTTGCATTAAATATTGAACTTTCTGTTGTGCTTGATAAATCTGCTGGTAATAAGTTATTGAATGTGAAAAAGATTTTTTATTGCTGATGGTTTTGGAGGGACATCAACTTTCTCAAAATTCTCAGATATTATTAAATTATCTTTTACTTCTAAGTTTAGTTTGAATAAAACTAAGAAAATGGCTATTAATAAAAAAATCTTGGTTAATAATAATAAAAATTTCTGTTAATCTTCCGAAATCAGCTGTCAAATCAGTTTTTTCCAAATTTGGTAAGATTGTATCAATCAAGATGCAGCTTATTGGTTTTTGGCAAAAGACTTTGATTGAATTTAAATCTGCTGATATTGCTAAGTTGATTACAATTAAATAATTAGTTTTTATGAAAAAGAATTTTGTTTATGTGGCTAAAACTATTAACAATAAACAAACATGAGTATTTAAAAATCAGCATCAAGTTTTGTTATATATTTTACTAATTAGCATTACTGTTTATAATCTTACTAATTTGTTAAAATTATATGATGAAAAAACTTGCTTTATTAATTTCAATTTAGTTTTTTATATATATGACAAATATGCTGTGGTTTGTTTTGCTAATAAAGTATTCAAAAAGACTGCTATTAGTTCTACTCCAGTTTTTAAGAGTGTAAATTTACATTGAACTGGTTTTTTTTTGGTCTATTATGCTTAATACAAACAATTTAATCATGTTTTTAAAGTGTATTCAATAAGTAAAAATTTAAATATTTACAATAAGTGGGTGATCAATTTTCAGAATCAGTTTTATCTGGCAAATATATATAAAAGGAAACAAATGCCAATTGTTTGTTCAGTTTTATTTGATAAAAAAACTTAAACTTAAGTTACTGGTAATTTTTTTTCTCATATGGTTTTTTTGATCTCTTTTGGTATCAATTTGTTTTTAAATATTAAATTTTTTCTATTAGTATCTATTAAAATAAATAATAGGTTTGCTATTTTTGAACACAGTCTTACTAGTCTTATAAAACAAGTTAAAAAGCTGGCTAAAAGATTAAATATACTTGAATCAATGATTTTTTAGTCTAATTCTAAATGTCAACTATTGGTAATCTTTTTGTTACAAAATTAAAAGACAGATATAGTAATAAATGAGAATTTAAGTGCAATTACTAATAGTAAGATTATTATAAAAGCAGTATATTTGAATTTGTCTGTAATTTTTAAGTTAAAATACAGTTTACAAAGTCTTTTAAATATGGTTTTGGGCTTTATAGCCAAAATAGACAATATTAGTCTTGGTTTGGGCATCTCTTTTTCTTAATAATTAATTTTGTATAGAAGATTGTTATATATAATATTAAGAATATTAATGTTTTTGCTAAGCAGATAGATGTTTTTTGGTGGTATGTTAATTTAGGTAATATGATTTCTATTATTATAAAAATTAAATTAAGATCTAATATTAGACTTTGAATAATAAATAAGTTTAAAAGAATAAAAAATTTTATATTTAGTTTAAATAAAGATTTTTTCAATGTTAAAATAACTATTATTATAAACAATTTTTTGGCTTAGCATGTTTCAAAGATTAATGAAATTTCAAGCAAAATTATTTTAGTTTGTCTTTTGTTTAAAAATAAACTCTTAGTAACAATTTTAGAGTTGTATACTGGTGTTTTTGCTAAAACTAAATTTAAGCAGGCATTAGGAATTAATTTTTTTATTGTTAAAGCAGTTATTTCTAATACTTTTGTGATCTTAAATAAGGATTTTAATAAGAATAGATCAAAAAAAATACAAGTTTCAAGTTTTGTTTAAATCTGAATTTGATTAATATATTTAATAGACATTTATTAGTCAAAGCTTTTACTTAAAGCAATTTTAAAAATGTTAAGAAAGTATTAGATTTTATATTTGTGAATAAAAATCTGGTATCTATAGTTACAAGCCATAAGATTAATATTGTATTAGAATTTTTTAATATAAATTATAAGACAGTCTTAGTTTTAATTGATTTGTGTGGTTTTCTAGATGTTTATATTAATAGTATTCACAAACAAACTAATAAAGATCAATGAAAATTTAAGATAAAAGATACAAATAAAGCCAAATAAATGCAATTTAAGAAATGCTTTTCTAATAAGTTGCTGGCAATGTCAAATGTATTTAAAAAAGCAGAAAATTATGATAATTTAAATACAATGTAAGAAATGTTAAGAAAAGCTATAGTACAATTTGCTAATGTAATGTTTTTTAGACATTAATATAGTGAATATGATTGCTTAAAGAATAAACAATTGTCAAAATTTTTTAAACTAAAGCTGCTTATTAATAAGATTGTAAAAAAATAGAATTTTGGAGATTTGTTAAAAATTAATTGTTTTGTTAAAGTTTAGTTAATAATTAATAATATTGAAGTGTTTAAAATTGTTAATATAATTTAAGATAATGTAAAATTAATAAACATTATTAGACATTTGTTAATAATTAGGAAAAAGTATTAAAAATCCAAATATTATAAATTAAAGGTGTCTAAGAACATAGCTATTTAAAAAACAATTAACTAATGTATGAAAAATTTTTACTATAACAAAAAATAGATAATAAAAAATATTTTAAAATGGCTTTTTTGCAAAGTTGTTTTAGATTACCTAGTGGTTAAGAATAAATTGGTTGTGAAGCTTAATAAAATAAAACTTAAATTTAATAAAATTATAAAAAGGTAGATGAGAAAATAGTCAGTATTCTTGAAAATGCTTGAACTTTGAATTATGTTAATTATGGTGTCTTTTCTAGTATAATAAAAGAGATTAATATGAAAAAGCTAGCTTTGGTAGTTGATGATTTATTAGGTAATAAATCTGCTAAGTTTTTAGAAATTCCAAATAAATTATAAAAACATTGCAGTAATAAGATATTAAAATGTCTTTTAAGGTTGTTGAATTTGTGTTTAACTTTGAGTATGGTTTCAGTTTCTTGGAAGAAAGCATGAGTTTTTATAATCTCTAAATCTTATAAGTAGGATAATATTTTAACAAATACCTAATCTATTGTACTAATTAAAACAACTAACAAAATTCTGTTAAAGATTTTCTCTAATCAAATATTTTTATCATGTAGTAAATTTGATGTTTTTTGTAACAATAACTTTTCAGTATTGAAGAGTACTTTAATTCAGTCTCTAATTTTTGTTATTAAGTTAGTTGTTAAAAATACACTAGAAAAAAATAAAAAATTTTGGTTGGTTTTACAAAATATACACAAAACTTATAATTTAGTAAGATAGCATCATTTGAAAGCTAGCTTGTAATACATTAAGATATGCAGTTAGTTTATTGAGTTTTTTGCTAATATACATAAGAATTGAATCAATAGAGTAATAGTTGATTTTGGACTTTTAGATAGTTATAAGATACATAATAAGTTGAATTAAAGTGAGATTTTCTTTCTTCTCCTTTAAAAAATTTTCTATAATCCACTTTTATGTAAAGTTAAGAGACATAAGCACTTGTGTAAATACCAAATTAATATAAAGTTTGTGGCCAGAACTGGCAAAATTGAGACTATTGAAGAAAAAACTTTATTTTTTATTGCTAGTATTTTTGTTAATAATACAATTTGAATTAGAAGCAGCCAAACTTTTACACAATATATTTTAAATATTATTAGTGAATTTTTTAATGTTAATAATATCTTAATTAATAATAAAAAAACAGTGGCTATTCTTATTAATTAGAATATTAAAAATGTCTCATTAATAATCAATGGTTTGCCAATTTTAATTGCTAAAAAAGATAAATTGTATAGGTACTTGGGAATTTTTTTGTTAACTAAAAGTTTTTTTAAGTCTAATATGGTTTAAACTTATCCTAATATCAAATTTTTTTCTAATATAGTGTTAAGAAAAACAATTACAAATAACCAATTTTCTTATTTGGTTTCAACTGTTTTGCAGTTTATAATTAGCTACTAATTACAGTTTAGTTTTGTTTTATTGAGTATATATTATAAATAGGATGTAATAATTAAAAAAAATTTTAAGATCATAATCAGTTTGTTACATAATTTTTTTAGTAAAATTTTATATTATTCATCTTTGTATAATTTGAAGCTTTTTGAGCAAGTGCAGTCTAAAAAAAATGGCTTTATTAATTGCTTTTTCTAATTTATTAGGCATTTTTGGGTATTTATTTAAACATAGATTTTTGAATTTGCAGATTCTAGAGTGGTCTTTTTTAGACTCTTTGCAATTTTTTGTTAAATTGTATATTAGTCTAGTAAACAATTTTTTGGCTAAGGTAATAAAAATTTTTTTGAATAATAATTTATTATTAGTAAATAATTTGCTCAATATATTTTGTAGTCTTAATAAATTCTTAATATTGGACATTTTGAAAAATTTTTGTATTATAACTCTGTTTTTTTTTATGTAATTTGGAGTTGCTTTTGGTAACAGACTTCTAAATAAAAAAGGAAATATAATAAGTTAAAAAACGTTTTGTTAATAAAAGAGATTAGATTCAAATAGCTTTGTGTTTTATTAGTTCAAGCTAATATCTGAATTTTTGATTGATAAAGATTTTTTAGTGGTTGATTTTACAAATGCTAATAGGTTATTTTGTTTTAATATTTTGAAATCTAAAAAGTTTTTTAATGTGCAAAGAAGCTTGCTTGAGATTTGGTCTGATTCTAGTGAAGTTTATATTGACAGTTTTTTAAAATATGCTGGTTTTGCTAAAGTCACTAATAAAGTGGCTGCCTATTTTTTAACTGTTATTACTCATAAAAATTAAGAATTATAATAATAGGTAAAATAGTCAATTAGAAATAGGCATTGTTACAAGTAATTATTTAAAGTGTTAAAACAAATAACAAACCTGTAACTTAGTGCTCAATAGTTTTTACAGTTGGTATTTTTTGAAGATTTTGGTAATCTGAAGGTTTTGGTTAAGTCTTTTATATAATAAACAAAGATTTAATTAAGGGTTTCTTCTGTGAATTTTTTTCTTTAGCATGATGGCTGGTTTATTCTAGTAGTTGTGCTCTTTTAATAAGCTATCTTTAAATGTCTACTCTTATTTCCAGGTTTTTTACCAGACCATTTTTGATGTTAAAATACTCAGTGCTTAATCTCTTTAATCAATTGGTAAAACAACAAAATAAAACAAAAAAAAATAAAAGAAAATAAAAGAAATAAAAGAAAATAAAAAGAAAATAAAAAATTAGTATTTTGTCAATAATCATAATCAAAAGCTATTGGTTCAGTATGATTAAATATTAGGTTTTATTAACATTAAGTATTAATAAAATGGAAGTGATTAATATTTTTTAATCAAGTAATAACAACATAGATTCAAATAATAATTGATATTTTATTGATATGTGATTTAATTCTATTTCAATATGTAGAAAACTATTTTTTAAAAGAAAGAATATTGGATAATTAATGGATTGTTGGTATTAATTCTAAACTAAATTTTGTCTTTTCTGTTTCTAATACTTTCACTATATATACATAATTAATATTATATAAGATTTTTTGGATTTTTTTAATTCCTTTAACTAAGAATCCTAAAATTTCTAGAATTTTGTAATTCCTTAAAAAAAATTCTGAAATTCCTTTTTTATTATGCCTGTTTCTAATTAGTTACTTTCTATTCTTATTAAGATTTCTTAAATTTCTATGAATAATAGTATAATAAAATAGAAAATTCCAGAATTCTCTTTGGAAAATTGTAGAATTTCAGAATTTCAGAATTTTCTTGAGAAATTGCAAAATTTTCAGAAATTTTGTATAATACAAATTATGTATATATAGTAAGAGTATTAGAAGCAAAAAAATATTTAAAATTTGATAGAGTTCAAAACAATAATATCTTTCCATTTAAAAGATAGTTTTCTATAACTTAAAGTGAAAACCTATTAATATTAATAAAATATTTACTTATTATTCAATCTATGTTATCATCACTTGATTAAGAATATCAATTACTTTGTCATTCTTAACACTTCATGTTAATAAAATTTAATACTTAATTACACTAAACCAATAGCTTTTAATTATAACTATTGACAGAATACTAATTTTTTATTTTTTTTTTTATTTTTTTTTATTTTTTTATTTTTTATTTTTATTTTGTTTCTTTGTTGTTTATTAATTGATTAAAAGAATTAAGTACTGAACAATTAATGTCAAGAATAGTTTGATAAAAAACCCAAAAATAAGAGTAGAAATTTATGGATAGCTTACTAAAAAAGCATAACTGTCAAAATAAACTGGCCACTATGCTAAAGAAAAAAATTCACCAAAAAAACTCTTAATCATATCTCTGTTTATTATACAAAAAACTCAACCAAAACTTTTAGACTCCAAAATCTTTAGAAATTACCAATATTACCAGCTATTAAGCACCAAGTTACAGGTTTGTTATTTGTTCTAACACTCTAAATAAGCACTTGTAACATTTGGTGCTCTCTGTAAAGTATAATCCAACAAAAAATTAGCATTGTTACAGTTCAAGAATTTAATAGGAATTATAAATAATATAAATTAGCCAATTATGAAATAGCACAACAACAATTTATAAAAAGAAATAATTTACAAATAACAGCAAGCACTATCATGCAAAAGCAGTAAGCACTATTTAGAAATTACGGAAATAGAGTATTACAAGACATTATTTTATAAAACAATAATTATATATATATACAATAGTTTTTAATAATGAAGAAAAAAACAGCTTCAACTTGAAGCAACAAATATCTAAATAAAATTTTATTCAAAAAGAATTAATAAAAATAATAAATTGAATAAACATTACAATTACAAGATTAATAATAAAATTCACATACTCTCTCTAGTAAATGAAATTATCATTTCATCTTTAAACTTTTTGGAAGAATAATCCCTGATCAAGATTATTTATGTGGTTACTAATTAAATTGAAAAAGCTTTATTATATACTTAAAAAAATCATGAAAAGGCCATTAACATTTTGTGTTTCTAGATTAGAGAAACACATCAGGCAATTGCAAGGATAGCTTCAAAAAAAACTCCAGACAGTGGGTAAATTTCAGATTAGCCTCTAAGAAGAAGTACACAACATACAAAGACAACTAGAATTAAAAAGAAGACTTATATCACAACATCAAGAGAAAACCTTCAGTACATTATCATTAATATCTAACACATAAAATTAAGAAACTTACAAGAAACTGATTGCAATTAAAACAAGATATTAACAATTAAAATATACCAAGAAAACACTTCCATAACAGCATTAATATCAATTATTTGGAACAATAGCAGATAAAAAAATCATAAGAGAAAATTATTTAGAATTTGTAAAATTCTTATTTTAACATTATCAAATTTACCTTGGATTAACAAGTAACTATTGGCCAACAAAATTAGCTTTCAATTTTTATATTAACAAAAAAATTAAATCCTACTTAGAAAATCAATAAGATTCAGAACAATTTCTACAGTAATTACTCCAAAATATCACACTTTTATCAAACTATTTGTTTGCACTATTAATTACAAAAATAAACAAAGAAATTGAAAAATACATCCAATAAAGATTTTCTATTATTTTTGCAGACAAAAAAAAATTACAAATGTCAGCAAAAACACCAAAAAAAATACAACTGTTTAATTAAAAGAATTCAAGAGTTGTTTTATTTATTAACTTATTATATTATCATATATTCAAAAGTACTATCTATATATTATTAGAATCCATATTACCATTAACTATAAAAGCACTATTATTTTGATTTCATTCCAAAATAATCAGGAAAAAGTCAAATTATTAGAAACATATGACAATTTTTTTGAAAAATTTAATTTGTAATCAACAATACTATTAAAACTTTGATTACTGTTACTTCAACCAAATTTCGAATCTATCAGTTATTGAAAAGATACTAAATTGAAAAAAAAGAAGACAGTAATTAGGAAAATAATAATCCAAATCTGATTTCAAATAATCCAAAAATACAAATTCTGATTGTTTAAACTCCATAAAACCTGAACAATCTAAATCTCACTTTTATTATTCAGCCAAACTTATTTTTAATAATTATAATTGATCCACCAGTTGCACCAATTACCACACCACAACAATAACCTTAACAACAATCTCAACAACAATTATAATCACAACAATTTGCACCAATAGCATATATACTTATTGTCAAACTTGAAAAATTTATAAGTAAAAAAAACAATAACCAAGCATGATTAAACAATATAACCAAAATAATTATAACCAATAATTAAGATAACACCAGAGTTTTTCAAGCCATTTTTTATTTTTTATAGAATATTATTAACTAATAATATTAGAACTTAGTTAATAAACCACAAACTTTTAATATATTTAAAACCATATTTTTACAATATTTTAGCAATTACAACAGCATTAATTATTTGTTAACTAGCTTTACTATCATCAAATAGGGTAATACCAAAGCAGTTACTACTTACTTAGAACATTTCTACAGAAATTTGCACCAAATTCAGGCAATTCAAGCTGATTATTTTATAAAAGCACAGATTTTAAACCAGTTTATTTGTAGATTATATAGCAGCTTATTACAAAAAGTACATCTAATGTATCTAAATACTTTCTAGAATGCAGTTATACATGTCTAAGATTTTGAATCAGCCAAACTTGAAACCAACTATGTCCAAGCTGTAAATCTAGTAATGAATGAATTATTTAAATTAGATACCAAATTGAAACAATTTAGCAAAGTCATCAATCAGAAAATTGAAGGATATTTAGCTAACAATTAAGTTATTTATCAGTCTTTACAATACCACAACAATCAAGGAAACTCTGATTGTTTTCAAAATCAATTGTGTTTATTATTCTTATTAGCCAATTAATTATGACAACAAAAAACTCTAATTACCAGTTTCAAACTCCAAATTATACCCAGAATTAGGAACAATACTAATCATATTATGTATCAATAATACAATAATCAATATATATATCTTCAGTTTATTAGGCTTCAGCACTAATAATTTATTAACAGTTACAGTAATTTATCAACTACAACAAATTCAAGTATTATCCCAAATTATTGTGCCAGTATTTACTGAAAATCTAAGACTGACAATTACTCACACTCAGCAAAATTAGAGATTAGTGATAATAATATATCAATTAATCCCCAGTTTTTCAACTCAGCTATTAAAATTATGTCAACAGAGTTCAAAAAGTGGGTACACCCAAAACCTGAATTCTTAAAACTATTTAAGTCTTCTGATTACTCCAAAAACCAACTTATTCAATAATTTGAAAGGCTCAAAAACACTACTTATCAACAATATTCTATTAGTAACTATTATTGAAAACAAATTACTTACAGCCATATTTTTTTTTAAACTAAAAAAATTAATAATACTATCTCTATTTAGCAGAGCCATTTTCAATATTAAACTTATTACAGTTATGTACACAGATGCCAAAATTGATGTCTAACCTATCAAATTAATTATTAATAATGTGTTAGCAGACAGCATCATCACATAACAATTTATAAACCAATTAGGTTGTTAGGTTGATCACACTACCAGCACCAAAATTATTACTGTTAATAGAGTAATGAAAACTTCTATTGGTAAAATCAACAATTTTTTTTTTGAAGTCAATGGTATCATCATGTCAATCAAAATTCTGATAATAAAAGCCACATAATATTAAGCTCTTATTAGTAATAACTAACTGTTTAAAACCAATACTGTATTTGACTAAAACACTTAAAAGCTCTAGTTAATATTTAAGAATTAGCATACTTAAGTGTCTGTTACTTGTAGACATTTTAAAGCTCTTTTAAGAGAACAATCATTGATCAAGTTGAAGGAAAAAAATAACCTACTTGAGAAGTCTATCAAGTCTTATGGACTGAAAACAAACACAATAAATTACTGCTGATACTTTTTTAGAATAATAAAAAAAAAAAAAAAAAAAGATAAACCAAAAGCCACTACAATTACTGAAAAAATAACCAATAGCTGGAATAAATTATATTTCATAGACATAAAGAAAAAATTATCATATATTCTACTTAGATATATTAACTATAATAAAAAGTTTTTTTTTATGAAAGCTTAGATCTTGTCTAAAAAAATTACTGGACATGCACCCATTACTACTGCAAACTGTGTTACTGAAAACATTTTAAGTATTTAAAATAACAAAAAAAATAAGATAATAAACTATGGTTTACTTGTAAAGAAATATTACTTGATGAAAAAATATGGAATAACATTTCTAGTTGAGAAGGAACATGTGATATTTTATGTTAATACACAATTCTTATAAGTAACTGGATAAGCCAAAAAACATCTTTTAATACTGCATAAAACTGAGCACTTTTATGCTTAGATAGTTACTCACATGACAAAAATAAAATTTGGTGAATAACAAGTGCCAAAGTTAAAAACACTTCATTCAATAAAATACTTACAATTAAAAACAACTCACCAGAATCTGTTGAGACTGTTCTTATTCTTAACTCAGACACATTTATCAATATTTTAAACAATTCAAAACAATTTCACAAATACTATCAAGATTTAACACCCATTAAAAAAGAGCAAAAACAGTTTTTAGAACAATTAAATACTAAATTTTATAAATATTGCATTATTTTTAGTGATTTCAAATATTGTAACAATTGTAATCTTATTTACAATCTATTATCATATATAATCTATTTGATTCCTAAAAAAAAACCAATTAGCAAGTGCACATTGGAATTGAAATTGAAATTTAATCATAATTTAGACTACAATAATAACAACAATAATGATTTCAATACTATTCATTATAACAATAACAACAATAACAATTCAAATTCCAAGTACAATTCCAAACAATATATTATGCTCTCAGACCTTTCAATAGAGCAAAAACTTAAATAGTTTAACAATAACAGTGAAGATATTATGCCAAAATGCATACATAATATTAATATAAGATTTAATTTTAGATATTTAGAAAAAACTGTTATTCAATTAGAATTTTATTTATGTATTAGTATAAATCTGAAAATAGCACTGAAAATTCTAGCAACAACAATAATCTAATTAGTTTTTAGATTTAGTTTAACAAAAAAAGGAATTAATATTAGAAAAGAAATAATTAATACAGAATATATAGAAAATATTATTATAATACTACAAAATAACTCAGAAAAAAAATACACAATTGAACCAAATAAAAAGATAGCACAGACAATATTCTTGTTTCTGGTTAAAATAGCTTAATTAGTATTAGTAAAAATAAAAAAAAAGTTAAAAATTACAGCAAAAGAAATAAAAAGATTTGGATCAATAAGTAAAATAGATATATCAATTAATATGATGGAAGAAAAAATCTTTAATAAAAGAGAAATTATTTTTATCTATCAATTAATTTTTATTTCACTATATAATTAGTATATATTAGTTATAGAAAGAAAAGTAAAAAATCAAACCCAGATTTTTAAAGCTAAAACAAACATTGGTGAATTAAAAGAGATTAACATTACCAATTTCTATATACCAGCCAAGAACTATAGACACATCAAAATTCTAATACATAACACAACTAAAAACTCCATAGAAATATCAAATAAAACTATTATCAGATATTTAAGCACTAAAGTTAAAAATCAAGCACCCACTACTATTTTAGACTTTCTATAACTTTGTGGGTATGTAAATATTACATCATAAACCATATACAGATAAAAAAATGTTATTTGCTATAACCAAAACATTTAGAACAAATAAATTTAAAAAATCTAGTCCTACTTCAAAGTATACAACTCAAGATACTACTTAACAATTTTATTAATATCTTTGCCAATAAAAATAAATTTGGCAGAACTGACATTATCCAACACCAGATCAAAACTAGAAATGCAATGTTAATCAAACAAAAAGTATACAGAGTATTATTAACCAGCCATAAAATCATTTAACAAAAAATTAACAGAATGTTAGACAATAAATTAATTCAACCATTAATAAATCTATGATTATTACCAGTAATATTTGTTTAAAAAAAAATGAAAAGATTCATTTTTGTGTGAATTACAAAAAACTTAACAGTATTACTTATGAAGATAGTTATCTAACTCCACAAATCTAAGAATTATTTGATGCTTTCAGAAAAAAAAAATAGTTTTTAACATTGAACTTATATAGAAATTACTAACAAGTAGCCATAAATCTAGTCAATATTATTCATAAAAATTGGAAATTATAATAAATAGGTAAAAATAGCCAATCAAAAATAGGTGTAATAAAATAAAAAATTCCAGAATTCTCTTGAAAAATTACAGAATTCCAAAATTCTCTTGAAAAATTGCAGAATTCTCCAAAAATCTCATATAATACAAATTATATATATATAATGAAATTGTTAAAAGTAAAAAAGCATTCAAAATTTGATAAAGTTTAGAACCCCTATTATTTTTCCTTCAAAAGATAGTTTTCTATAATTTGAAATAAAAACACATTAATATTAAATAAATATATAATTATCTTCCAATTCATGTTATTATTACTTGATTAAAAATATTAATCACTTATTTACTATCAACACTTCATGTTAATAAAATTCAATATTTAATCATATTGGACCAACAGTTTTTAATTATAGTTATTGATAAAATATTAATTTTTTATTTTTTTTTATTTTGTTTCTTTGTTGTTTACTAATTAATTAAAGGAATTAAGTGCTGAGTATTTGATGTCAAGAATAGTTTGGGAATATGAGTAAAAATTTAAGGATAGCTTATCAAAAAAACATAACTGCCAGAATAAACTGGCCATTATGCTGAAGAAAGAAATTCACAGAAAAAATCATTAATTAAATTTCTGTCTATTATACAAAAAACTCAACAAAAACCTTCTGACTCTAAAATTTTTAAAAATTACCAATATTACCAACCATTGAGCACCAAGTTATAAATTTGTTATTTGTTTCAACACTCCAAATAATTATCTGTAATACTAATAAAGAAAAGACAGTATTTACTACAAGAGAAAAAAACTTTGAATTTAAATTTGGAAAATAGCAATCGCCAAAATCAAAGAAGCAACTTCAGAAGAAATTAAGACCATTAAAAACAACCTGTCAAAACCAGAAGAGATTATTTGGGTTTTAAATCCCAATATTATCTTTAATGTGATAGACTCTAAACAATTCCATGAACACTACCAAGAATTAGCACCAACTAAAGAGAAACAAGAGCAATATTTAGAACAACTCAATACTTATTTATGTGATCACTGTTTAATACCATGTAACTTTTAGTATTATAATGACTGTGACATCATTTACAATCTACTACTACACATGATTTATTCGATGTTCAAAGAGGAAAAACCAATTAGTAAATGCATAGCAGAATTAGGATCAAAATTCAATTCTGATTTAGACTTCAATGATAATAATAACAATAGTTTCAGCTTTATTCAAAATAATAATGACAACAGTGATAATTCAAACTCTAATTTAAACTCAAAACAATATATTATGCTCTCTGATCTTTCAAAGAAGCAAAAACTTAAATGGTTTAGCAATAATGATGAAGATATTATGCCAAAACACATATATGATATTGATGCAGAGTTTGATCTGAGATATCTAAGAAAAAATGCCATCAAATTGGAACCATATTTGCACATCTGTATTGATTTGAAAATAGCACTGAAAATTTCAACAACAACAATGGTTCAATTAGCATCTAGATCTAGTTTAGCAAAAAAGAGAATCAATATTAGAGGAGGAATAATTGATGCAGAATATGTGGAAAATATTATTACAATGCTACAAAATAACTCAGAAAAAAAATATGTGATTAAACCAAATAAAAAAATAGCATAGGCAATATTCCTACCTTTAGTAAAAATAGCTCAGTTAATATTAGTAAGAACAAAAAAAAATTAAAAATTACAGCCAAAAGAAAAAATGGATTTGAATTCATGAATAAGATAGATATATCAGTTAATATAATAGAGGAAAAAGTTATTAACAAGAAAGAAATTATTTTCACTCATCAATCAATTTCTATTCTATTATATGATTAGTATTTAATAGTTATAGAAAGAAAAATAAAAGATCAAATCCAAATTTTTAAAATGGAAGTTACTATTTGTAAATCAGGAGAAATTGCTATTACTAATCTCTATATACTGGCTAAAAATCACAAACACATTAAAATTTCCATTCACAATACAACTGGAGACTTTATTGAAATACCAAAGAAAACCACTATTGAATACTTAAACACTAAAGTTGAAGATTAACCACCAAGCACCATTCCAGATTTTCTACAACTATGTGAATATGTGGATATTACATTACAAACAATATATAAATAAGAAGAATGTTATTTGCTTTAACCAAAACAATTGAAACAAATAAACTTAGAAAATTTAGACCTACTTCAATAAATGCAATTTAAGATATTACTTAACAATTTTACTAATATTTTTGCCAGTAAAAATGAATTTGGCAGAACTGACATTATCCAACACCAAATTAAGACTAAAAATACTATGCCAATTAAACAAAGAGCATACAGAGTACTATTAACAAGTCATGAAATTATCTGATAAGAAATCAACCAAATGTTAGACAATGGGTTAATTCAACTATTAATAAGTCTATGGTCATTATTAATAGTACTGGTCTGAAAGAAAAATGAAAAAATTCACTTTTGTGTAGATTACAAAAAACTCAACAATATTACTCATGGAAACAGTTATTCAACTTTATGAATTCAGAAATTATTTGATGTTTTTGGAAAAAAGAAATGGTTTTCAATATTAAATTTAGATAATAATTACTGATAAATAGCCATAAAACTAAAAGATAAAGAAAAGACTGTTTTTACAATTAGAGAAAAGAATTTTGAGTTTGAAGTTATGTTATTTGATTTAACTAATATTCCAGCCATATTCTAATTGCTTATAGAAATTGTTTATATAAAACTACTATGGAAATCAGTAATCATTTATCTAGATAACACCAATATATTTTCAAAGACATTTGATGATTATCTTTATCATTTACAGTAAGTGTTTAAAAGACTAAGATAAACAAAACTAAAGTTAAATGCCACTAAATGCTTTTTCAACAAAACAGAATTGAAATTTTTAGAACATATTATAAGCAAAAACAGCATCAAAATAGATTTAGATAAAATTGAGATAATTAAAAACTTTTCAGTATTAACAAATCTCACAGAATTAAGAACATTTTTGGAATTCATAGAATATTATCAGTGATTTATCCAGAATTTTTCCAAACTGGTCCAATCACTTCATCAGCTTCAAACAAAAAATGTAAAATATGAATGGATTAAAACTTAGCAAGAAGCTTTTAACATTCTATGAAGAAAGCTTATTTAAGCACTAATATTAATCTATTCAGATCACAGCAAGCTATTTATTATTATTACAGATGCATTTGGTCAAGCATTGAAAGCTGTACTATCTTAGAGAAGACTAGATGAACAAAAACATCTAATAGCATATGCCAGCTGAAGCTTAAGTTCAGCAGAAAAAACTATAGAATACTTAGCTATCTATTGGACAGTTATCAAATAGAAAAAATATTTAAGCCAAAAGTTTGAAGTATACACTGATCACAAAAAATTGACATCAATTTAGAAACAAAAATTTGGAGATGACTGCTATGTCAGATAAAAAATAGAACTTTTATTATTCAAATATACATTATATTATAAAAAAAAAAAAAAAAACGGAAATGCTAACAGTTTGTTGTAAATAAAACAAATCTAAGAACATTTTAATTCAAAAATATAACAAAAAATGAATATACAAAAATATTAACAACTCCAACACTATATTAACACCTAACAGTTCAAGGAAAAATTATCTTAAATGGAATAAAACAACATAAAATAACAATCAAAATATTTTATTACTTACCAAAACATACTATATTAAAAAAACAGAAAAGATCCAAATTAACTACTCAGAGTAATTACAGAACCAGAGAAAAAAACAATATTGTACAATGTGCATTTAGATCCAACAGCAGAATATTTTTATAAAGAAGCAATCATAAAAAGAACCAGAAAAAGATATTATTAGTCATCAATGTATCTGAACATTATCTAATATGTTCAAAATTGTAATGCTTGTCAAAAGAAAGGAGAAACAAAATCCAGTAAACCACTAAAACCAATTAAAGTAGGACAACTATTTGATAGAATTGGAATTAACTTAGTTGGACTATTAACAATAACCAGTAAAAACAATCATTATATAGCAATAGCCATAAATTAACTTACAAAATAGCCAGAGACAAAAACAATTCAAAGAGCAAATACAGAATCTATAGCCAAATTTGTTTATCAAAATTTGATTTGTCAACACAGATGTCCAAAAAAATTATTATCAAATCAAGGAACTCACTTTGTAAACAAAACATTAATAGAATTAAGCCAAAGATTTGGAATCAAAAGACCATTATTATCACTATATTATCTATAAACAAATGGTTTAGTTGAAAAGTTCAATAGAACATTATGTAAAACAATTGCCAAAATTAGTCAAAAAAACCAGAATGAATGAGATTTGTTTATACCATTAATACTATTTGCTTATTAGACAATAAAACAAGATATTATACAAGCAACACCATTTAAACTTGTTTATAGTAGAACAGCAACATTACCAGTTAAGATAAAAGTCAATACATATCTAACTGAACCAATAATAGAAAACAACTTTCAAGAAACATTGCTAAAAAAAACATATGACTTAATAGAAACTTTAGAAAAAAAAAGACAAAAAACAGCTAATAACATTCAAAAGTTACAAAAAAAACAAAAAAAACAACATAATAACTAGTTACTGGATAAACCAGTTAAATTCAGAATTGGAGACAAAATACTTTTACATTGTACAAAGTAAAAAAACAATAAAGTGAAAAATTTGACCCCAAATAGAATAAACCATTTTACATAGAAAATGAAGCTTATAAATTAAGATAAAACAACAAAATTTTAGCTAAAACAGTACATAGAAATTAACTAAAATCATATCACAATATAGTATTATTATCTACCAATAATATTCCATAACTGAGAGTACTATAAATACTAGTCCAACCAGATGAAATTCCATGAGATCTAAAACCAATCATAATTATCAATACAAATATGTCAAATTGATTAAACAGAAATATATAAAGACATAATATATGCAACAAAAGCAATAATAAAGATGAAAATTACTGATAATATTTACTTACTTACACAGCAACTATTTTAACTAATTTAACAACAAAACATAAAAATTACAATTAATTAACAAACCATTTGGTACAAAGATAATAAAAAGAAAATCCAATACAAGACACATAAAAAACCAAAAAACATTATAAACAAGATAATAGCAAAAGTAAAATTGTCAAAAGAAATACCAGAAACAGCAGTATCATACTAAAAATTGATGAAAAAAACTTGGAATTGGTAAAGACAACAATTCTCAAGAAATTTTTGTTATTATTATTTGAAACAAAACCTGAATATTCAAAACTTGTATATCAATAAAATAAAACAGTTATTTAACACAACAATACTACAACAATTAGAACAATTTGTGAAGAAAAACAATCTGTTTATATAAGCATAAGCTATATATTGGCTACATGCAGGATTTCAAGATTGATCAACAATACTACTCAATCCAGCAATAGATATAGTTATCATTAATTAATTGGAAAAAATTACCAATGCTTAATTTAAAAAATTACAGATCAAAATAATCCAAGTAATTTTTAAAAAAGAAGTTCAAGAGTTAATCAAAAAAAAAGTTAGGAGATATAAGAAATCTTAACAGAGCTTAATATTAAAAAAAAGGAATAATATTACTCATAAAATATAGAAATTATATACTAGTACATAAATTAGCCAATCAGAATAAGACATAGTAAAAGTGGAATTCCAGAATTTTTTTTAGAAAAATTGCAGAATTCTAAAATTACAGAATTTTTATGTAAGGAATTATAAGATTCCAGAATTCCAAAATTCCTCTCAAAAAATTACCAGATTCCAGGAATTTTAAAATTCCTGGCTAGAGAATTAAGAAATTCAAAGAATCTTATATAATAAAATTTATATATATATAGCAGTAGCATTAAAAGCAGAAAAAAAAAATTCTTAGTTTAGAACTTTCAATTCCAATTCTCATCCATCTTTTTATATAATAGTATTCTATGACTTGAAGTAAAAACATAAAAAATCTCAATAAAATACTTATTAAATATTACAATTTATCTTTCTACTATCAATAATTCATGTTGATAGTTACTGATACTTAACTATACTGGACCAATAACTCTTGATTATGACTATTGACAGAATACTAACTCTTTTTTGTCTTGGCTTATTTTCTTATTTTTCTTTTTATTATTTTCTTTATTTTTTTATTTTTTTATTTTTTATTTTCTTTTTGTTTTATTGTGGATTTACTAATTGATTAAAAAATTAATATACAGAGTATTAACATCAGAATATAGTACTGGTAAAAGACCCAGAAATAAGAGTGAACACTCAAAAATTGAGGATAGCTTACCAGGAGATTACCAGCCACCAAGCTAAGAAAGAAATTAACAGAATATATGTATTCTAGAAAACAATAAACAACAATATATATTAACTTAAGCATTGAAGAAAAAACTAGAAATATTACACCAAGATATATCTATTGAATTTCTGTTCATTATACAAAAGACTCAACAAAAAAATCATCAGATATTAATCCCAACATATTAATTAAATACTAAGTTACAGGTTTTTTATTTGTTTTCAGACCCCAAATAATTATCTATAACAGCATCTGACCAGAATTACTTTCAATAAACACATTTCTTTCACTATAATTCACACTAGTTTTCTTTACTAGAAACTTCCCTTTCATATTAATACTATTAGATTTGGTTGTATTTCCAGTCTCAAAACTCTAAAAACTCCTAACCACCTCTTCAATAAAAGCCATATCATGAGCAGTACTATTCTTTAATATATCACTTTTTCTTTTTTTCTTAGAAACAACATCTCTGTTATTAGCATCAAAACTAAAGCTTTTAACAGTTTTCTTTATAATGATAATATTACAGCCAATAGTGGCCTTATAGTCAAGCAAAAACAGTTTTAATTTATCATACTAAATGGTAAAAAACTTCTTTCAAAAAACTTTTTTGACTCTTTTTTGGGAATTTGGGATAAAAGAAAAAAAAAAGTTTTTTTTAATAATAATATTATTAAAATTAATATATTATATATATTAATAAAAACCTTTAAATATTAATAAATTATTTGATTTTTTATTGTAAACTGTTTTTTTTTTTGGTATTTTAAAACTTTTTTCTAAGTTTTTTGTTATATTTAAAATTTTTATAAATTAATTTAAAGTTTTATAACAAAAATTTTATTTTTTTATTATTATATAATTTTGTTTTTTTTTTTGGTATTATTATTAATAAAATCTATAATTAAAAATTTTGTTATAAATATTAAAAACTGTTTTATATTTTAAAAATTTAAATTAAACATATTTTTGAAATACTTAATATTTTGCTTAAAAGTTTAATTAATTTAAAAATAAACATAAAACTTATTTTTTAACTATTTAAAATTTTAAAAATTAATTTTTAATTGCTATTAATTATAAAATATTTTTTATAAAAAAAACAATAAAAAATAAATACATTAATATATTTATAATAAACAAATATTTATAATATACTTTAATAAAATAATGCTTTTAATTTAAAAAATATATAAATATTTATTGTAAAATATTAAAAAAAATACTGTTTATATAACAAAAATAGAAATAAATCATACAAATATTAAAATTATTATTTAAAATTTTTAAAACAAAAAAAAATTAATACAATAATTTAATAAAAAGTTTTTTTTATTGTATTTATAAATAAAGTTTAATCTCTATCTAATATAATATAACAACTAAGTATTATAAATCAAATATAATTTATGTATTTTTTATATATAATTAACTACTTAAGCCAATTTTGACTGCTCAAATTAAAAAAAACAAACAATACTTATATGACCCAAAAAATATACCAAATATCATTAATAAAAATAATACCAAATAATTATTACTTATAATTAAAAAATTATTTTAATTATTGTTAAGATATAACTTATTAAATTAATTTTAAATTAACAATATTAAAAAAAATTAAAATTAAAAATTAATACTTTTGTAATAACTATTATAATAAGTAAAATTATTTATTTAATTGATTTATTTTTTTAATTAAAATTTTCTTTAATTATTTTTATTATTAATTATTATTAATTATTTATTATAATATTAATTATAATAAAATATAAAGTAATAAAGAAAATAACTTTTTCTTGTTGATCACTCAGTCACAATGAGAGTGAGATATTATCGAAAAAAAGTTTCCTTACTCCATACTTCAACTATTTCTTCAGATGTACCTTTATTCGTAAACATAGAACTGGCAAGTTCTGTTGCTGGTGACTCTGAATCTACTTTTGCTGAGTTGGAGAACTGGCTTGATGCAAAAAAATAAATAAATAGTGTATATACTCGTAGTGTATCTTACAAGAAGCTTAGGAATCCTAAAATCAGTGTCAGTATGGTTGACTTGTCTGTTGGTCTGTTGGGCCTGACCGATATTGGAGACATTGATGATAAGTTTTCGAAATTTTGGAGCAGTAAAATGGAAAGTGAAGCGAGCAGTATGGGTGGCCTGTCAGATCTGAAGAACATGAAGAATACTGCCACTAAAAAAACTAGTTACGCCAACTCAAACAATTCTGTAATCAATGGCATGGAGGACAATACTACACTCAGGAAAACATGCACTTGTACATATGTATTAAGTCAACCTCCGAAAGCTCCTTTGTTTAATGTTTTGAGTGGTAATGAAGATATGGTGGCTCTTTCACTTCCTAAGTTTAAAGGTTTCAATCAGCTGCCAAGTACCAAGTCACATGTTTCAGATGAAAGAAAATTCGAGCCAGTAAAATCTTTTGTGCTTGATGTTGAACTTTCTGTAGTGCCTGGCAAATTAATTAGTGATAAATTGGTTTCAATAAAAAAAAATTTTTATCAAGTAGATGGTTTTGGAGGTGCCTCTACTCTCTCAAAATTTCTTGAGATTATCAGATCATCTTTTACATCAAAATTCAGTTTGAATAAGGTTAAAGTACTAGTGATTAATAACAAAATTTTTTTTAATAATGATCTTAGAAAGATAAACAGCTGGTCAAATCAGGAGGTAATCATCAAGAAAATTCCAATAGATCTTCCCAGATCAGCAGTAGAATCAGTTTTTGCTAAGTTTGATAAGATTGTGTTGATTAAGATACAATTGATTGGTTTGTGACAGAAAGCTTTGGTTGAATTTGAATCACCAAAGGTGGCTAGTTCAGTTGCTTCTAAATGGTCTGTTCTCATGAGAAAAGATTTTGTGTAAGTGGTATTGGCTGTTGAAGATAAACAATCTTGGATGTTTAGAGATCAGCATAGAGCTTTGCTTTATACTTTACCAGTTGGCACTACTGCTTATGATTTGTCTGGTTTACTTGATTTATATAGTGTGTTTTATTGGTTGCAATTCTAGTTCTTATGTCTGCAACAGATGTGCTGTGGTTTGTTTTACTAATAAGAAATCTAAGTTGGTTGCAATTAGTTCTGATCTGGTTTTTAAGAGTGTAAATTTGTGATGGACTAGTCTTTCTCTGGCTTGTTGTGCCAAATGTAAACAATTTGGTTACATCTCTGATGCATGTTTGTCTGATGGGATTTCTGAAGTTCATGGGAAGCGAGTGGTGACTAATCAGAATTGGGTCCATTTGGCTGGTATTTATAAGAAAAAACAGGCTCCTATTGCCCATCCAGTTTTTTTTGGTGATAGAACTTGGGCTCAGGTAGCTGGTGGTTTCTCTTTTCGTGTGGCTTCTTTGGTTTCTCTTGGTGCCAGTCTGTTCCTTGTTGTTGAGACTTTTCTTTTTGCTTCTGCTTTGTTTAGTGAACATGACGTGTTTGGGCATTTGGCTTCTTTGGAATGTTCTCTAGAACTTTTGGCAGACCAGGTTTCTGGTATTTTGGTAAAATTGGGTTCCATAAAATTGGTGTCTTTGGCAACTACATCTAATGCTTCTCCTCCAACAGTTCTAGTGTCTGTGGTTTCAGGTTTAGATTTAGATATGGTTTTGAATGATGCTTCAGCAGTTTCCAATCTCTCTCCTCTTGTCATTAGTGATATATCTTCCATTATAAGTCCAAGTAGTTTTAAAGTTTTGACTACTAAAGTTGGTGGTTTAGAATCCAAAATTGTGGCTTTGGAAGTTTTGGTTGAATCTGTTTTGGAAAAATTGGATTGTTTGTGCTCAGGTTTGGGTTTGTTAGCTGTTTCTATTTCTCAATGAGTGTTTTGGTTTGGAAGATTGCCATGTGCAATAAAGGAGTATAAACAATCCTGTGAAACAGGATAATATAATTCATTGGCATAAAGAGACAAACAATTTGATTTCTATTGTTACTGAGACCAAGTTAAAGAGTAAAATTCATCCATAGATCATGAATAAGTTTGATGATGTCTGGGTGTTCACCTCTGGTCTGAATTCTGGCCATGTGGGCTCTGGCATTGCAATTGTTATAGACATTTCTTTGGCAAGACATGTGTGCAAAGTTTCTGAGGTGCCTGGTCAGCTCCTGTCTATTAAGCTGTTTTTCAAGAATAAACTTTCTGTGTCTATTTTGGGGCTTTATGCTGGTACTTCTTCATTGGTTCAGTTTTCTCAGGCTGGTGAAGTCAATTCTCTCATTGCTAAGACTGTTAATAAATCTTCTTTCGTCGTTTTGGGTGGTGATTTCAATGAGAATGGTTTGCGCAAGAGTGCGAGTTTTAAAAGATGTCTAGACTTGGGGCTGGTTAACTCTTTGTCAGGTAGCCTAGTAGTGAAAAGTTTTATGTGGGAAAATTTGAGGGATGTGAAAAAAACAATTAATTTTGTGCTAGTTCATCTAATTTGGTCAATGCAGTTATAGATCACAATGTTGTGGATGTAAACAAACATTTCAACATTGATCATTGGGCAGTTTCTGTTTCTGTGGGCCTGGGCAGTCTGCTGGATACCCAATTAAACTCCCTTTATAGGCAAGCTAATAGAGATTGTTGGAAGTTTGATTTCAAGAATGCTGATAACAGTAAATAGAAAAGTTTTAAAGATGCCACTTCAGCCAATACTAGAATGTTTGCCAATGAGTTCGCTGCTGCTGTACAACTCTCAGATTTGGATGTTATGTGGAATGTTTTACACAAGATAATAACTCTTTCAGCAAATGAGATATTTAGAAAGAAATGGTTTAGGGATTTTGATGGAGTTTTCACCAGAGATTCCTCAAGGTTTTATAGGCTGAAGTTGCTAATGTCTAAGCTGGTTAAGGCTTTTTGCTTGGTCTCTAGTGTTGAATTTACTTCATTGTTGGATATATGGTGTGGGCTCAATGCTAATGGTGCATCAGTGGTAAAGTCTTTATTTCTTTTAGGTTCCAATTTCAACATGATTTGCTCAGCTCTGACTAAAATAAGAAAATCTTACCCCTCTTCTAAGTTGCTGGAATCTAGGCATGCTAAGGAAGCATATATCAAGGCAGCTATTAATAAAAGAATAGAAAGTTTTGAATCAGATAAGGGTCATACCATCAGGAGTGTTTTGAAGCACCCCTTTTGCAAAGTAGTATTGAATCATCTGGTTGTAGGTAACAAATTGGTATTGGAACCAAGCCTAGTTAAATCTAAGGTGAATGGGATCATGGAAGGTTGGACCAGAAAGTGCAGGGTTACATCTGACATCTCAGATAAATGGTTGTGCCAATACTGGCCTCTAAAGTATGTTTTTGATGGTGCCTTTTCTGGCATGATGTGTTCTGTTGGTATTGACAAGTTGCTCAGTGTGATTTCTGATCTTCCTGAAAGTAAAGCTGCTGGTCTTTCTGGGATTTTGAATGAATTCTAGAAACATTGTAATAAACCAATTTTGGATATGCTTTTAGTACTTGTAAACTCTTGTTTGATCTGTGAGTCAGTACTTGGTGCTTGGAAAGAAGCTTGAGTATCAATAATTCCTAAGCCATATAAATGGGATGGAGTTCTCATGAACACCCAACTTATTGCCTTGATTGAAACTGCTCACAAGATCCTTTCCAAAATTTTCTCAAATAAAATCTTGTTGGCATGTAGTACTTTTGATGTTTTGTGTAGAAACAATTTTTTGGTTTTAAAGGGTATGACAACACAGTCACCCATTTTTGCTATTGGTTCAGTAGTTAAAGATGCTTTGGAGAAGAGCCGTGAACTCTGATTGGTCTTGTAGGACATGCAAAAGGCTTATGATTCTGTTGGATAAGAGCATCTTCGGAACAGTTTGGTTAGGATTAAGATGTGTAGCAGATTCATTAGATTTTTTGGTAGTATTCATAATGATCATGTTAATAGGGTTATAACAGATTTTGGTTTGACAGATGGATACAGAATGCACAATGGTTTGGACCAGGGAGAGGTGTTCTTGTCACTTCTTTGGGGCATATTTTATGATCCTCTTCTGTATGAAGTCAAAAGACAGGTGGATAAGTGTAGATATAGGTTGAATTCTTGCTTTATTTCTGAATGTGGTCGTGCTAAATCTCGGGCTGGTCTCTCCTTTTTTTTTGTTGCGAGTGTTTTTGTTGATAATACTATATGGGTTGGTAGCAATCAAGGTGCTACACAGCACATTCTCAACATTGCTAGTGAATTTTTTGATATTAATGATATTTCAATTAATAATGATAAAACTGTGGTCATTCTCATCAATTGCAAGGTTGCGGATCCTTCCCTGTTGATCAGTGGGTCATCTATTTCTATTGCCAAGAAAGGAGAATTGCATCACTATTTAAGGATCTATCTGTTGACTGAAAGTTTTTCCAAACCTAACTTGTCCAAAGCACATTCTGATGTCTGGTTTTTTGCTAATCTGGTTCTCAAGAAGGCAGTATCTGATAAGCAGTTTTTGTATTTGGTTTTGGTGGTCCTCTTCCCTATAGTTGGTTATAGGACACAATTCAGTTATGTTCCTGTTAATACTTGTGAGAAGTGGAACACTCTGATTTGTAAGGGCTTGAAATCTAAGTCTGGCCTGCTGTGTGACTTCCCTAGTGATGCAATTTATCATCTTTCTCTGTATGGTTTGAAGACTTTTGAGCAGATTCAGGCTGAGAATAAATTGGCCTTAGTCATTTCTTTTGCAAACTCTGTTGGTATTTTGGGTTGTCTATTTTCTCACTGGTCACATGATCTTCAGGTCCTCTGCTGGTGCCCACTTCATTCTTTGCAGTACCTGGTTTATGTCAAGGTCAATTCTCTAAATAATTTTCTGGCTGGTATGGTGCACATTTTTTTTGGAAGTGATTTGTCCTTGGGTGGCTTCCTGACCAATGCTTTTTATCATTGGAGTGGGACCCCTATGTCTTGTGTTCTTGGTGAATCAACTTATTTTAAGTGTGTCTCTTCACTTCAGCATTATGGAATTGCCTTTGTGAAACAGCTGCTTAACCAAAGTAGGTCTATTTTTGATTGGAAAACCTTCAAGCAGTGAAAGCGGTTGGACCTGCATGGTCCAGTTCCTGCCTGGTTTGAGCTTTCTGTTTGATTTCTTGGTAGTGTGTTCTCTTTTTCTGTCTATTTCCTGCCTTTGAATAATGGCAGCTCTTTAAATATTCTTTGTTCTTGTGAGTTTAATGCTATTAGTGCCAATTTGTTGTGTTCTAATGTTGGTTGCCTTTCTGTCTATACGGATGGATCTTTGAGTGACTTGAAGTCTGTTAATATGAAAGCTGGGACTGCTGTTTTCTTTGAGAACATTGGTATGGGTTTGGAAGTGGGAGTTTCTGGTTTGATGTTTTCTACCTTGATGGAGTTGTAGGTCATTGCTCTAGCTCTTGAGTGTATTCCTTTTTCTCACTTGATCAACTTGTTCTCGAACAGTCAAGCAGCTTTGGATGTTTGCAAGTTAGAGTTGGATTTGGTTTGCCCAGATTTTAGAAATTGGTGTTGGATTGAATGTTGTCATATTGTAAATGTTGTTCATTGTAAGAATTTGGATGTTAATTGGTATAAGGTCAAAGGTCATTTGGGTGTTTTGGGCAATGAATGTGCAGATGAATTGGCCAGAGTTACGGCTCTTTCTAGCTGAATTCTGCCCCATTTTATCAATGAACAATATTTTAGGATTGGTAATGTTGCTATTTTTGGTAATTCTAGGCATTTTGTTCAGAATGTTTTTCAGTCAGTCTATCGTGTGCATTGGAAAATCAGTTCTGGTTTGTGGGTGGTGGTAAATAGTCTACATGTGGATATTGATTGGTTTAGATCATTTTTGGTTTGGCATCTGGATTCTCACATGGCTGCTGACTTTACTAGTATACAGACTGCTGGTCTCTGGATGTATTTTATAAAGACATTGCACCATCAGCTTCCTGTTGCTATGCATAAATGGCTTTATAATAAGAGTTACTCTAGTGTAGTGTATTTATTCTGTGGTGATGTTGAAGTCTTAGATCATGCTTTTTCTTGTTCATTTGATGCTGATGATTGTGTTTGTTTGTTGGACTCTTATGCATTAGCTTGGGGAATGCAATCTGGCCTGGGTCATTCTTTCTCAGTTGTCTTGCAGCTATTGTTTACTTGTTTGTCTAATGTTTTGGTCAGCACTGCTCTGTGCAAGGGTTTTGTTTTCAAGGATTGGTTTCATGAGTCTGTCTCTGTTTTTAAGGATTCCAAAGTAGCGAGTCAGAACATTGTGGTCTTTGTGTATGAGTTTAGTCATGCTTTTTGGGAAGATATTTGGTTGGTTTGTGCCAAGCACTGTGCTTTTATGGAAAAAAATAGACTTATTTCATGTAATAGATCTGTTTCTATCTCGATTTCTGGGCTTTCTTCAGTGCTGTCGGTGGGTGTGGTTGGATTGCTGGATGTTGCTGAGGTGATTGGTGTTGGTTTCAGTTTTTGTAAGTCTTGTTTATTTTTTTCAGACATAAGTGATGAAGTTTCTGTTTATATAGGTGTATAGTGTTGTCCTGATTGGTCTGAGTGACTGGTCACATGTAGAAAGTGCATGATTCACACCTAATTTAGATTATTTGTATAATGTATTGCACTAGGCAATGTTTGGACTTCACTTGTTAAATAAATAAATAAAAAAAAAAAATTTTAATATATGTAAAATTTTAATAAATTTATCTTTTTTATTAAAAAATTAAATTTACAATACATTAATATAAAATATTAAGCCATTAATTTTTTTAATTTAAGCAACTTATAAGAACAAACCTGTTAAATATTATTAAAATATTTGTTTATTTAAAAGCTTTTTATATACTTATGTTAAATATTAAAATATTATTGTATATTTATTTTACATATAAATATATGTACTAAATAACAATTAAATTATAAAATATTTGTTACCAATTAATTAAAATCCAAATATTGAAACAAAAAATTTACAAAAGAAATCCCTGAAATAATCCAGGCTCTGAAAATTATCTCCCATTTCTCATTTTGATGTTAACTCAATTCTAGTCGTTTTCATTTTCTATAGGATTCACACCCTCGAACTTTTTATTTTCTGGATCTTCTTTATCTTCCTCAATGTCCTTACCAGCAATCGACTCTTCATCCTGACTTTCGCCCACTTTTTTCTGTTCTCCAGCCCGTATATTCCTGATTCCAACTTCCTCATCCTTCTGATTGCGCGCCTTGGTGGTTTCCTGGTTCGCGTCTGTTTCGTCAACAGTTATCGTCTCAAGATTATATTTCTTGAGCTTATAATAATCTTGAACAACGCTTATTCCACAAATGCTCTGGTAAAATTGTTGAGCAAAAAAATATAATAATCAAATGCTGAGCTTTATTGAAATATGATAATTTGTGGACGATAATAAAAAAAGGTATAGTTCTCAGCGACCCTTTATTTCAATTTCCATCTTAAGAAAACACATGGTATGCACTTATAGTAACTTTATTGTTAGGCAGTTGGCTCAAAAGAGCACCAGACGTTTCATATCGCAAAAAACTAACCTTAAAAACCTCAACGATAATTACAAGCTCCGGGTTATCCAGGTTGACAGGATGTTGTTTCCCAACAATCCCAACTATAGTATCAATCAATTCTAATCTTTCAATTTTCGAGTTGTTACGAATCCTTGGCATAACAGAGTACTCCAGTAATAATCAAGAAATAGATAAATATCAATCAACTTTCGAAGAAAGCCACTTTTCGTCCCACTTACTGCGATTTTTCTTGGGGATACTTCCCCTTTGCAACCAAAATGAGGACCAAGGACTTCCTTAGCCAATTCAACAATAGCAGGGATATTTGCAAAACAAGTTTTTGTTATTGGGGTTAGCCGTTGGGTAAATCTATTGGATTCAAATGTATGGGATAATTAATCCACCAATTAGGAAAAGATAAATCAGATTCATAAAAGAATAAAAATACCTGGTTTTTTTTTGTTTTGTCTTATTGATATCGGTTAAGATATAATGAACCAGTTGTACTGGGTCAACCGGTGGATTTGTTTTAAGAAATACAGCTATTATTGAGAAACTTCAATTTAGTAAAATTAATAAAATGAAGAATTTGCACCACCAAATAAACTTGCAAAAACAAATTACAGCAATCAGTTCCAGTTTGTATTGAAGAAAACATATATTCCCCATGTTTCTTCTTCATCGATGCAAGTTCTTTAAGAAAGGCTGTTTCTACGTCCTCTGTGGAACCTTCATTTGGTGGATCAGATGAATTCTCGACTTCATAAAGCTTTTCAACATACTTTGATTGATTTTTGAGAATCATAAGGTTGAATTAACGGGAATATTTGCATTAAACAAGGAAGACTTACTTCATTGAACAAATCATAACATTCTCTAACACAATTCCGCTCCTTGTGTTTGGGACAACTGATAAAAATACCAGATATGTTTGGCTCCAAATTCGCCACGCTATTGTTAGTTTGTCTACTAAAATAACCTGTAATCAACGTAGAGAATATATCATATTCTATTGTCGATCTTGGAATATTTTTAATGCATTTACCTTTTCTCTTCTTCCGATCCGCTTCCGACTCGGTATTAATCTTTCGTTTGCGAGAAGCAGACATCTTTTTTAAGTGAAAGATTCCAAAAACTTAAAAGTTTATAGGAAAATTTAAACTTTTTTGTTTACCAATCACCTTAATCATATAAGGCGCTGAAAATTTTTGCCTATCAATCATTACTTAGTAACTCTCCTCTTTCCCAAAATACAGCTGTTTATTGTTAACAGTAGTTGTTTTTAAGAAATATTGATTCTGTTTTTTAATTATTGTATCTATAAAAATAACTATTTTTTTGTTTCAATTTTTTACAGACATTTCCATAATATTAATTGTTTTTATCTTAATCTAATATTGAAATAATTATTATAAGTAAAAAGGTAATAATTATTTAACTTTAAAATTTTTTTTAATATTTTAACAAAGTAAAATTCTTTTAATATCTATTTTAACTACATATAAAAATTATAATTATTGTTATAGATATATATATTAATTTATAATTCCAAAATTAGTATTGTAATATAATTATGTAATTTGAAGATTCTAATATATTTAAAGATTTTTATGATTGAGTTTTTTGTATAAAAAAACAGAAATTCAAGTTTTAATAATTAACAACATTTGGTGTTTTACTTTTTTAACATGATAACTGGTTTATTCTGGTGTTTTAAATATTAAAATATTTTTTTAATATAATTTTTATATATATAGCTTTTATAATATAAGATATTTTTGTATTTCTAATTATTTTTATACTTTTTTTTAATTATTATTAATATTTTTGGTATTTTTAAAATTTTTAGTACTTTTGTTAATATTTTTGAACTTTTTAATACTATTTTATTTTTTTATTTTTAATATATAATTAGTTAATTTATGTTATATATTAATTATTAATTCTTTTTTTTATAAATAATAACATAAATTATGTATTTAAAACATATAATTAATTATTTGAATTTTTATTAAAACAATTTTTTTTTAATGAGTGTAGCCCAATCGCTATCTAGTACACAGAACCAAACTAAGAAACTCAAACTAAACGCGACTCACGCACTTTCTACATGTGGCTAGCCATTAAAACAATATTATATAAAACCAAATGTATTATTATTATTATTATTATTATTATTTATTTAAACCAAAAACACATATAAAAAATATATTCAACTTTTTTTTAATTTTTAAAATAATTAAAAAATATATTTATCATAATTATTATGATTTTTTTGTAATAAATTTTTAAATTATATTTATATTTATTTAATTATTAAAACATAATTATTTGTTTTTTATATTTTTTATATTTTAGCTATAAAAATTATTCCAAACGGATTTTTTAAAAAAAAACTTTGAAAAAGAAAAACTCTTAATTAAAGTATTTTTAAAATTAATAAAAAACTAATTTATTATTATTTTATTTAAAAAAATTATTTTTATAAAGTACTGTTAAGCAGTTTCAACAGTTATAAATATTTTATTGGTAAAAATATTATCAAATGCTTCAAATATTAAAAGTATTGTAATTTTTTACTTTTTGTTCTAATTGTAATTATAAATATATGGAAAAAAAAAAGTTTTTTGATTTTTAAAATTATAAAAAATATATTTATATTTACTATTTTTAAATAAAAATAAAACACACTATAATATACAAAGTAATAAAAAATATAATCAAATAAAATTTTTTAATATTATTGATTATTGATATAATTAAATTTTGTTATCTATAATAAATTTAATTTTTATTTAAGTCACGTTGTATCACAACATATCAAAGATCTGAAAATGGTTGAACAAGTTTCTCGGTACACCAATTAAAAATCACCAAAGTTCCGATAGTTTTAGGCCGAAAGCCTTGATCATTTTTGTATTACTGTGCTTGACTCCGGGATCCCGGGAAATTGACATTCTATGATCGATTTTCGAAATAAATAGCCAAAGTCCTGCATTTTCAACAATTCTAACTCACTGTAATTGCCTCTTTCTAAGTTTAAGTGAGAGAGATTTCCTGTGAATAGCTTTTTCACTTGGTTGATCTTGGAAAATTACCAGCTTCGAGAATGGAATTTCTTCCTACCTCAGCTACTCGCCGCGAAAACTGTCGATTTTTTGCTCAAGGAACATGCTATAAGGATCGTAACTGCAATTTTATGCACCCAATTCCTAACCAATCTCACGCGACCCGTGATTCCGCAACTTCCTCAAAGCAAGGTCAAAAACCACAAACATCTAGGTCCAACGCAACCAATATGTCGGTTGTCGCCGAAAGTTCTATTAATACCCAATCACGTTCGAATCAAAGCTCAACCAATCAGTAAGTTGTAAATATTTAAAATTTGAGGTCTAAAATGAATGATAAAAATCCCAAATATCGAAACTTTCAATATTCACAGAGAGGAAAGTTTCTCGGTCCCCATAAAGATAGAATCTACCGATCAAAAATTCGCAAAAACGGCTTCATCTACAAGTGTTAGTTCAAGTAGCTTCAACGTTCACATTAAAGTCGAGGCGCCTTCAGAGGCACCTATTAAAACGGAAGCTCACATCAAAATAGAAAATCCTGGAGCTTTTTTATCAGAGAATAAAGCGCCGTGCAAGTTTTTCCAAAGAGGCTATTGTCGATATGATAAAAAATGCTGGTTCTTGCATGAAACACCAGTTCAGAAAGAAGCAAATTTCTCCAAGGAAAAGGCAAAAGAGGCGGAAAATTCCGAAAATGCCTGCTCCATTTGCTTTGATATCCCTACTACTTATGGATTACTTGGTAATAATCATAAAAAATCTTTTCAGCCAATTTTCGACAATTAATTTTTATTTTTAAACTTCCAATTTCTACAGAATCATGTGACCACACCTTCTGTCTTGGTATTTCATCACTTATTATCCTTTTCTTGTTTGTTTTAAGTAAAGGAAACCTTTGATTGTGACATTTTGAATTATTTCTTATCCAAATTTTTCAGAATGCATACGTAAATGGCGTAAATCTGAGATAGATTCCGACGGCGGTTTGGAAATTACAAAGGGATGCCCTATGTGTCGAAAAATCTCTTACTATGTTGTTCCATCATCTCGCTATGCTTGCACTGGTTCTGGAAAAGAAAGCATTATAAATGGATATAAGGAACATGTTGGACAAATTCCTTGCAAATACTTCGCAAAGAAGAAAACTTGCCCATTTGGCGATATGTGTTTCTTTAAACATGCGAATCCCGATGGTACACGATGTGCTCTTGGTCCTCCTTCCAGTTCGCTTGGACAAAAGAATCGAGAATTTGAGGAGTCCTTAAGTTATTTTATTTATGGCTCATATGATTGGGAAAGTACCGAATTCGATGGAAATGAATTCATCCTTTCCGACCCCGATGATGAACATGAATGGCTTCATACAATTCATTCCACTGAATGGGGTGGAGAAATCGATGTTGATCATTCCGATGTCGATCAAGAAGTCGACGATGAAGAAATTGAGCAAATGGGAGGATACTACTTAGAAGAATACCAAGTTGAGTATCAAGAAAATAATCAGCAAGATTGGAAGAAATATGACGTTCAAGCTCATGATTACGATGAAAGTTATTATGCTGGTACTGCTGCCAACGAAAATTCAGCATTTGGTACTGGATGGGATGACATTCTATGAAGGGTTCATAAAATATACCAAGAACCAAATTACTTTATTGCAGATCATTTACCACTTTTTGCCCCAGAAGAGTAGACCGAGAGAAAATTGCTATCTGGGTTTACTTGCATGACTAAGTTTTGCTATAAAAATGCTTGCCCAAACTTTTTTCCATAAATTATAATTTTATCATTGTACGCTTTACGTTTTGATTATCTGAAAAACTTGAATTCGCCCAAAATTATCTATATAATGAGAAACTTAAGTAAAACAATTCGATAACAAAAATGTAATTGTTTAGAAAAGTTCATGTTCATAAGAATTTAAGAATCATTTCCCAATTTGTTGAAACTATAATACATGGCAAATACATGGCAAATACATGCAGCTCTTATCTTGGATTTGATATTTCTAGAAATAAAAATAAAATGCCTAATGCAGGATTTTATAAACTATTGGGATAAACACGAAGTTAAATAAACAATTTCCTTATATTTTTTACATCATTCATTTAGTTTAAAAGTTCAAAAACTAAAAACTAAAATTTTTTAATGATATTTTGTATGAGATTTTTTTTAAATGCTTTTATTAAATGTAGTTCGACTACTATTTATATACATACATGGCTCAAAATAAATACAGTTCATGCAATTTTTACATATAAACAATTATATAAATCAATTAAAATTGTATTTAATTAGCAAAACTGAATTATAATGCATGTTTATAATATTTTGATTAAATAATTAAATAAATATTTGTTAATTACAAAAAATAATTCTTTTATTAAAATTTTGCAATATTATTTAATTGTAAAAATATATAAATATTTTTGTTTTAAAAGTTTATTTAAATTATATCTTTTTTATGTTTTTTATTTATATTAAATTATTAAAAAAAAAATTGATTTAATAACTTATAAATAATCTTAATTAAAAATTATTTTTTTAAGTTTATTAAATTTTAAATTTTAAAGTTAATTATAAATTTGGCCAAAAAATAAAAAATAAAATAAAATTAATATTTTAATAATAATAATAATATATATAATTTTTTTCTCATTAAAAATTAATTAATTATTTATTTATTTATTAAAAATTAAAGAAATAAATTATAAAATTCTGTTTATATTTAATATTTTTGTTTTATCTAAATACAAAAAAATTAAATTTGTTTGTTTCAAATAAGTTAAGAAATAATATTTTTAAAAATTTCTTAAAAAAAATCCAGCTTATTATAAAAAATCAATAAAATTAGATATAAATAAATAAAAAATTATAAAACTTATTAACTTAAATATAAATACTTATACTTTTAATATTAAGAATAAAAATATCTAAAAAAAAATTAAAAAGTATAAAACTTTTGAAATTTGATTTAAATATAAAAAAATTAAATAATCATAATATTAAATTAAATAATAAAAAAAACTTAAATTATATTAATATAGAAAAAGTTTTTACTTTCAAAAAATTCAAAAAATTCATTAAAGTTATATTTATTTTCAAGTTAAAAAAAAGCTGTTATTAAGTTAATTAATAAAAAATATATAACAATAAATAAAAATGTTAAAAATATGCTAATTAAATTTAACAAAAAAAAATATTTATAAAACAATAAAAACAATTTTATTAATTTTTAAATAAATAAAAATTGTAAAATACAGTTAATTAAAAAATTTGACAAAAAGCTAAAATAAAATTTTTAAAATTAAAACAAATAAAAAAAAATAACTAATTAAACAATTTTAATTAGTAATAATTAAATTTATTAAAAATAAAAAAACATAAGAAAAAAAAACAAATACAAAGTTATTTTAATTAATTTATTAAAAAACATCTTAATAAAAAAATTTATAAAAAAACATTAAAAAATATATATTATTAGAAATATGGTATTATATACAAAAAAAAGTTATTACAATCTGTTTTAATTTTAAAACACGTTAAAAAATATATTAAAAACCATTTTTAAATTTTATAAAGTAATATGTAATTGAATTAAACTAAACAATTTAAAATTAAAACTTCGTATATAAAACATTTATAAAATTAATAAAAATACAAAAAATTGTTATTGTAACACAATAATATAAAAAAAGCTACTTATTAATTAATCAGTTTTTTTTTTAAAAAATTATATAAACACAAATAATATTTTAAAATAAATTAAAGTTATTAAGTAAAAAGATTATAAATAAAAAGATAAATTTGAAGCAAGTTATAAATAAAATATAGAGCAAAAAAACCAAAAAAAAGTATAAAAATTACAGTAAATTGAAACAAAAAAATATAAATAAGTTAAAAAATTTGGCAAAATATAAAAAAATTTTAGCAACTTAATTTAATTGGTAATTAATATATTAAAATAAATATTAACTTTAAAGTTAAAAAATCAGATAATTATAAAAATTCTATATTTAAAAAAACCAGAAAATAAAAATATAAATAAAAACCAAACTTAAAAATTTATTTATAATAATTACAAATTATTTTACTAAAATACAAATTAATAAAACAATAATTAGAATAAACAACACTTCTAAAATATTTATATATTATATAAAAAATATTTGACAATAATAAAATAGCACAAAACCAAAAAAAACACAATTTTAATTATTGTAAAAATTAAATTAAGTTACAAAATTATATTCTAAATAAAAAATAAATTTAATAAATTGAAAATTTTTACAAATAACAAAAAAAATAATTAAAATAAAAACAATTTTAATTTTAAAATTATTTTTTAAAAAAAACATAAATATATTAATATTAAAAATATATATTAAATTAAAACAATTAAAAATATTTAATTTTTTAATAGTTAAAAAAATAAACAAAAGTTATAATATGATTATAATAAAAAATTTAAAAATTTAATTAACACAAATTACATAAAAAATTGAACTTAATTAATATAATTAATAACAAACTAAAAAAATTTAAATAAATACAAGAGAACTTTAAAGATATAAAAAATTATAAATTATATATTTATTAATTTTAAGATAAAAATTTCAAACATTAAAATTTTTTTACAAACCATAAAAGTATTATAATTTTAATTAATATTAAAACTTTAATTAATATAAAATTATTAAAAATTATTAAAAAAATATATAAATATAACATAAAAAATAATTATAAAATTTGCTTAAACTATAATATATTAAAAAAATTATTAATAAAAAAAATAACAAAAAAATTTTAAAATATTAAATTAATAAATAATATTGTGTTAAAATTAGTTAACCAATGTTTTAAAAAATTTAAACAAGATTTAATAAAAATAAAAAAAAATTTTATATATTTATTACAAGTTAAAATTAATTATGTTTAAAATAATTAAGTATATAATATCAAAAAAACTAAAAAATAGACTCTCTTTTATCAATTCTTTGATCACAATAAGAGCATTAAATATTTTGTAGCTGAAATAACCTTTCTTTTACTTCCTACTCCTTGTTTTTGCAGTTATTTTTTTTCTTTCACTTTTATTTGTTGCTATAGAACTGGTGGGCTCTTCTGCTAGTAGTTCTAGTGCTGATTTAGCTGGATTGGGGATTTGGTCTAGTGGCAAGAAGAAAACTTATGTGAATAGTGTTGTTACCAGTAAAATTTTAGCTATTAATTAGCATGAAATTACTTTTATAATTCCTATAATTAATTAGTATATTAATATCATTTCAAATTATCATTTATTATTTAATCAATTATCACATATCACGATTCAATTAAATAATTCAATTAGTATAACAAAAAGTAGAATAATCAAATTACACAATACCCTAAACTTTGTAACATTCAAAAATTTGCCGAAATTTACAGAAATTCACTGAAATTTATAAGAAATTTGCCAAAATTTATAGAAATTTGCCAAAATTATAAATAGTTCACCCAAATTAATCAATAGTTCAGTGAAATAACTTGTAGTCCATTAAAATGTATCTTTAGTTTGCCGAAATTTAAGCAAAGAGAAAAAGTGCAAGTTCATAGACTAGTATTACAACAAGTTGTATAAAAGAAGAGCTTTTCTCTTCAAAAAAATGTATCTTATTTTAAATTTATCACTTAGAACCATTCCTATACACACAAAAAGAAATAAATACCAAATAATTTGAAAAACCAAATTTTTTAATTATTGCACTTAGAAAATTTCCAAAACCCAACTAATGTTTTGAAATTAATTAGCTACCAATTTCAGTAAACTGTTAGTAACTCCAGGCCTGAATAGAAAACGTTTCCCTTGACAGAATTCAATTTCTTTTACTTTTCTTTTACTTTTCTTTTATTTTCTTATTATAATCATTAGGGTAGCCTACAGACGAGATTCCTGTAGAAAAGTTGACTTTCACAGCAAAATAACTACACATTTTTAGTGAGCTTTCAGATGAGCAATTCCTGAGAAAGAGTTGACATTTACTACAATATAACTACATAAAGTAACTGGCAAGGAATTGGCCATTCCACTTATAAGCCCAGCAGTTCAAATTATAGGAGATAATTTGAAGATAAATTCAGTTATTGAAGGTTCAACTACTTCTAGAAAACGTGAATTTGCAACCAACAAACAGTTACAACATTCAAGAAAAGAGACCAAAAACCTCCAGTAACATTTGGTGCTCTTTCATGAAAATAACACAGCAAACAACAAACTTCAAAGTGGCAATCACACCAGACACAACAACTCTAGAGTATTATTAGTCAATTTACATCCATTGCAAGCAGAGATTCAACATCCCAGACGGAATTGAAATTGTTGAAAGAACACTCTACCAATACATTGAAAACCATATCAACAATTATCTTCTTGGAAATTACAACATTTCAAAAGTGAGAAGCAATCTCTACAATAATCTAGTACACTATTCATGATTGGAAACTGAAGACCTTAACAGTGAAACACTTGCCATCTACTTTCAAGAACTCAATTACAACATTATCAAGTATTGTGAAAAAAAATACCCAGTACAGTCTAAATACTCTTTTGACTTTGAATCAGAAACAGAAACAGACAATAAAGACAAACAAAAAGTGAAACAACACTCAAAAACTGCTCCAAACACTCCAATACTACCAAAGACAACTGCCAAACACTTGCAAACACTTGAACAAGGAACCAGTGTCAAATTACTACTTTCTATCACACCATTTCCAATTTTACTTGCTCGACCACAAACACCAAATTCACTACTTAACCATTTCTTCAAACCAGAAGATTTTTAGTCACCTAGAAATCCTACTCAACAACAGGAACCTATATCAACAAGCACCAATATTATTGAATATTTGCAGGAAAACAAAAGTGATCATTCAGAAAATTTGGAAAGTGAAGAAACTGAATCAGAACAAAGAGAAGCCATAGAAAACGAAAAGAAAATGGCAACTGCTTATATTGCAAAGATTCCAGAATTTATGGGTGAAGATAATAATACCAGTTCTCAAGAATGGCTCGACAAAGTTCAAAAAGCAGGAGATGCAAATGGTTGGATTGTAGCAAAAATGCTTAAAGCAATTCCCTACTTTCTCCAAAGAACAGTAGGAAAATGGTTTGAAAATTTAGAAAAACTATTTGAAAACTGGCAAGCATTCAAAGATGCTTTTCTACAACAATTCACTGACAACAATATCTCTATTACTCTCAGAAACCACTTTTACAATATCAAACAAGAAACATCTGAAACTGTTATGACCTATCTTGGAAGATTCAACAAACTTCTCAAACAAATTTGACAATTAGAAACCAATGACTACTATTCCAATGCTCAAATTCTGGATCAGTTTATAGCAGGGTTAAAAGACAAACTGATTAAGAAAGTCTGTCCACATGCTCCAGCAGACTTAGCAATTGCTATTAGACATGCAAAGAGCTATAAAATGGCAATGGAAGAAGCAAATCACACCAAACTTGTTAACTTGACTATTGGAGAAACCAGCTCAGCAGCTGAAGAAAAGATAGACCAACTCACAAAGAAAGTTGAAAGCTATTTTACAAACCAGCAACAACAGCAACAACAACCACAAAAATATCAACCACCACAATGATGCAACCAAAACAATTTTGGATCACCATCCAACAACCAACCTCAAAATTGTCACTATTGTGAAATTCCAGGACACTGAAAACAAGATTGCAGAAAACTACAAAGAGACCAACAAAACAGGAGTAATCAATGTTACTTTTCACCACAACAATTTTATTACCAACTCCCACCACCAACTTATTATTCACTGAGACCACAAATTCAAAACAGCTATTATCAACCAGCTCCACAACCAATTCAACAACAATATTAGCAATCTTTACCAATTCAGCAATATCAGACACCACCCATTCAACAATATTAAGTACTAGCAAGAAGATTGGTTTAACATAACCAATTCACACCCCAAAATCAATTTCAGAATAACAACAACAGAATTAATCCAAATAACCAGTTGGTTCCCCGAAATTCTGGTCAGCAAAGACCCAATCACTATCACACTTAATCCAGTTATCTTACAATACCAGAGAAATCGGATTTTCAACAAACTGCCCTTTCTGAAGATGAAATTGCAGCACCAAGATCAAACCCTTTTAACCACACTATTCTACTAGCTCAAATTGCCCAAAATGCCAATCTGTTAGATATATTTCCATTTGAATTTGAAGCAAATAAATTACCATTTCTGCTTAGTAATGCAGCAGTCAATAAACAGAAAGCAATTACTGCTATATACACAGAAGCTATAGTGAAAGGAAAACCCATTTGCTTAATCTTAGATAGTGGATCGGCTGGAAGTATCATTACTTACCAGCTGATGCAACAACTCAAACAAAACGTAAACAGACCAGCTCAAACAGTTATTGTCACAGCTGATGGTATGAAGAAGACTCCAGTAGGAGAAATTGATGATTTCCCCTTTACAATTGATGGAATTATCATTCCAGTTAAAGTTCTTGTTATGAATACACCCCAATACTAAGCTCTAATAAAAAATGATTGGCTTCTTAAGGCCAATGCAAACCTGAACTAGGAAACTCAAAAACTTAAAATCTCATACCAAGAACAATATACTATAGTACCTGCAATCTGTAGTACTTTTAACAAACAATTAGAAAAAGCTCCAGTATTTGAATTTAAAGAAGAGAAAGAAATGCCACTTACTGAAACCTATATGGCTCTTGGATTACCATCCAATTGGGCTGAGGAAACAGAACAAGAGATTTTTGAAGAATCAAAAGGATGGAAAAAAGTTAGATATTCTATATCAGAACTATGAAAAGAACCATCATATATTCTACTAAAATGCAAAGATTGCAAAAAGAAGTTTTCATCTATGGAAGCCTGTATTTCTCCAGAAAAGAAATATGAAACTCGCATTTGTTACTTCTGCAAGGCATGCCATAGAGAATGATTTGGATCTTCAAAGAGAAGTAGAAAATGGGACAAAACTCTTTGTCTTACTTGTGGAGAAAGGCTACCAAAAGAATGCAATTGGATTGATGTAGCAATGAGAGGAAGAGTATGTGATCAGATCTGCCAATATGCTCTATTAATTTCGGAAAAAGTTAAAAGAGGAACACTATTTGATGCAGCATACAATAGTGCTCTCAATAAACTTTACCACTACCTTCATGATGTTGAAATAATTTTTGACCTAGCAATGACATTGATCAATGGAGCCACCCAAGAAGATGTCTGCCAAATAAAAGAAGCTGAATACATTGAGTATACCATAGAATTAGCTGGATTTGATTATGAAGATAAAATAGAAACCTATTACCAAATTGCAAGCCACACATATCCAACCAAAGAAGCTCAAATTCAATGATTAGAGCAAATAAACATTCAATTGTGTGAAGAATGTGTTATGCCTTGTGATGACCAATGATGTTTAGAATATTATGCTCTTAGCATTCCTCTGCCAAATGAGAATGATGAAAATGAAATCGAATTTGAAGTATCTGAACTAGTAGAAGAACTTCCATCTATCTTCTTGAAAAACAACCACCTCTACAACTTAAATATTTTGACAACTATGGCCAAGAAATCAGACCAGAAAAAGCACACGAAATTGATGCTGGATATGACTTAAGATATCCAGGAAAAGATACTTTGGTTCTCCAACCAAAGTCTTTGACAAAAATCAATCTCAAAATTGCTCTTGAAATTCCACTTGGAGCAATGGTTTAAATTGCCTCCAGATTATCATTGGCAAGCAAAGGAATCAATATTAGAGGAGAAGTTATAGATGCAGAATACACTGGAGACATTACCATCATGTTGCAAAATGAAACAGACAAATCATTCAAGATTGAACATGCTAAAAAAATTGCTCAAGCAATTTACCTACCTTTAATCAATATTTCGAGTCTACAATCAGTTAACAACAAAGAACAATTGGGAAAAAGTGAAAGAGGAACTCAAGGTTTTGGTTTAACTGGATGATTTACAGTTCCAGTAAACATAGCCCTTAAAATACAAAATGAATCTTACCAGATTCTTCAACTTCCCCAACCAATTACCATTTCATTTTTTAAAGAACATTACGAAATTTACACTTGCTCAAAACTCACTACTACCCAACAAATCTTTGAATCCAATGAACAAATCTGTTTGAAGCATAAAATCTCAATTCCAAACGTTTATATTCCCAAAGGAATGAAAAAATTTTGAGTTACATTCTACAACCCCAATAATTACTTTATTGTCTTATTAAACAAATTAGAGATTAGAATCATACACAGCAATATTTTTCAAGATGAAAACCCTCAAATTGTCTCTAATTTTATCGAAATTATAAGGCATACTCTACTCCCAAATCCAAATATCATTTCCACCACTGAAAACTACCATCTTTTGGAAGAAAAACTCTCTTATATTAACATGGGTCCCTTAGAACCTCAACAACAAAGACAATTGAAACAATTGATAGCTGAATTTGCAGATATATTTGCAAAAGACAACAATGACCTGGGAAAAATGGATATCGTTTAACATCAGATCCATACAGAAGATGCTCTACCAAAATGTTAGCAAGCTTACAAAGTGCCATCTGCCAGTCACCAATTTATCAGAGAAGAAGTTCAGAGAATGTTTAATAATGGATTGATTCAATCATCAAGAAGTCCTTGGGCCTCACCAGTAGTCCTTGTCAAAAAGAAAAATGGAAAAATCAGATTTTGTTTTGACTATTGCCAATTGAACAGTGTGACAATTGGAGATGCCTACCTTCTTCCAAGAATTGATGACATGTTAGATGCTTTAGGAAAGCCAAGTTCTTCTCAACTTTGGACTTGGAAAGTGGATACTGGCAAGTCAAAATGGACTCAAAAAACCGATCCAAAACAGCATTTACCATCCAAGGAGGAAACTATGAGTTCAATGTTATGCCTTTTGGACTCTGTAATGCACCAGCAATATTCCAACAACTCATAGATGTTGTATATGAAGGACTCTTATGGCAATCAGTAGTTGTTTACCTTGATAACACTGATGTGTATTCACCAAGCTTTGAAGCCCATTTTATTCACCTGCGAGAAGTTTTTCAATGATTACAGAAAGCAGGATTGAAGTTGAATATTGAGAAATGTCACTTTGGAAAAACAAGCTTAATTTTTCTTGGACACATTGTTAGCAAAGATGGAGTCAAACCAAACCCTGGAACAATCAATGCTGTCAAAAACTTCCAAACCTCCAAAAATACCACAGAGCTATGAGAATTTGTAAGATTAGCCTCCTATTATTGAAAATTTATCAAAAGATTCTCAGAAATTGCCAAACCATTTAATTATCTCACCAATAAAAATGTGCCATACAAATAGACTGAAGAACAACAAAAAGCATTTGAAACCCTTAAAACAAAGCTAACAACAGCCCTAGTTCTTGCTTATCCAGACTTCAATAAATGATTTCAACTAGCCACTAATGCTTCACACATAGCATTTGGTGTCATCTTATCACAAGTAGATGAAAATGGGCAAGAACAAGTCATTGCTTATGCTAGTAGAACACTCAAACCAACAGAACTAAAATACGGCTCAACTGAATTAGAAACTGCTGCAGTTATTTGGGTTCTTAAACATTTTCAACAATATCTGAAAAATGGAAAAGAATTTGACATAATAATTGACAACATTGGCCTCAAATGGCTCAATAAAAAGAAAACTGAACAAAATGCCAAACAGTCTTGATGAAATGACTTCCTAGCAGACTACAAATATATTGTACACCACAAACCAGGAAAACTACATACCAATGTTGATAGCCTCTCAAGAATAAGACAAGATTAATACTAACAACAATTTCACCACAACTTATCAACTTACCAACAAAATAACCAAACAAGAATAAATCCCAGAAATTACAGCAATCTTAAAAATTATTTGGAGACCCTTATCATGCTAGAAAACTGGTTTTCAAGTAAAAAACATCGTTTACAACACCAATCAAAACAATATTTCATACACCAGAACAAAATCTATTATAAAAATCACAGAAATCCAAACCAATTATTCAGATTAGTACAAGAGAATGAAAAAGAAACAATTTTATACAACATGCACACAGATCCGTTTTCAGCACACTTGGGAAGAGATAGAACAATTCAAAGAACCCTTGAACATTATTTTTGGCCTCACATGCAAAAAAACATTTGACAATATATAGAATCTTGTGATAGTTGTTAAAGAAGAAGAGGAACTCGCTCCACAAAATCTTTAAATCCAATCAAAGTTGGACAACCTTTTGACAGAGTTGGAATTGATTTAGTCAAACCATTACCTATCACAACCCAAGAAAATCATTATATTGCAGTTGTAGTGGATTATCTTACCAAATGGCCTGAAGCTAGAGCCATTCAAAGAGCAGATGCAAAATTAGTAGCAAATTTCATCTATAAAGACATTATTTGTAGACATAAATGTCCAATTAAACTCTTATCTGATCAAAGAACACATTTTGTGAACAACTTGATACAAAAAATTTGTGAACAATTCAATGTTAAAAGACTTCTATCATCGCCTTATCACCCTCAAACAAATGGACTTATAGAACATTTCAACAGAACATTGTGTGAATCGTTGGCCAAAGTCTCAACAGATTTTGAGCAGGAATGGGATATCTTTATTCCATCAGTGTTACTAGCATACAGAATGCTAAAACAAGATACTATAAAACACACATTATTTGATCTTACTTATGGAAGGACAGCAACATTACCAATTAATTTCACAGTGGAAACATACCCAGTACAACCAATCAATGAAGAAAACTTTCAAGAAACACTCCAAAGAAGGGCCTACACTCTTTTTAGTACACTGGAAGGAAAAAGAAGAATAGCAGCAACTTATATTGAACAGTCTCAAGCTCAACAAAAAGAAAGACATAACAACAAATTACCACTTATAACCAACAAATTTAAAGTTGGAAATAAAGTTTTCTTACACAGAACTAAAGCTGAAAAACAATGGAGTGGAAAATTTAAACATAAATGGAATAGACTATTTTATATTCACGAAATTCTAGGCAATGGATCATACAAGTTAAGACTTGATAATAAAATACTAGCAAAAGTTGTACATAGAGACAGATTGAAACACTATTATTCCAGAAACAATCCTAAAACATTAATTTCACAAATTGGTACACATTCCCTTTTAATTAATCCTGAAGATATTCCCTGAAATTTAGAACCAATAATTATAATAGAACAACAACAAAACTTGAACACTTAAATTTTACAATAATTTTCTAATAAAAATACAAAGACAAAAATAGTAAATAATTACAAAAACACCCAAACCCAAAAACAAATAAAAACCCCATATCCAAAAAATAATTTTTTTTATTCTCTCTTTTCATAATTAGTCAATTTTATCATGATTATTCCCCAAAATATTTAACAATATCCCAAAAGTTAATGTTAGCCTTAAAAACACTTCCTGACTTATTCATAACGATTAATGGAAGTCAAATTAATTACATTCAGAAAAAAACCACAGCCCCAGTAGCAAATCATTCACAGAACTATCACCCCTATAAAAAAAAAACAAGAAGTCACTCTGAAAATAGGTTATCAAGACTTTTGAAGCAAGCACTGGAAGAAAATCTTTTAATTGTCCCTATTGACATTCCACCAAATGCTACAATACAACAAAAACTTCTACTAATTCTCAATGAACAGAACAATGAACACACCCCTATCTATAAATACTTTTACATTGGAAAGACACTTTATGAACGAAAACTGGAACTTGAAACAACAAATCTTATTCCTGAAGCTATATAAAAACATATTCATAATGAATTCAAAACAGCAGCTGGACCAACAAACACTCACTACAAACTTAGAGCAGCTTTTAGACTCTATGATTTGTTTAATACTTGTGAAAATATTCTACAAAATCTAATACTGCAACCAATGAAAGTTCAATACATTGGCAAACTTACAGAACTGAAATTTCAACAATTTTCAGACCAGATTACTTCAATTATTTTGGATTACTATCTCAATATCACAGATAGTGCTTGGACTTTGATGGAGCTCAGTCTTGAGGAGAAAATTATGTTACCAGTAGAATTTTAGCTATTAATTAGCATGAAATTACTCTTATAATTCCTATAACTAATTAGTATATTAATATCATTTCAAATTATCATTTATTATTTAATCAATTATTACATATCACAATTCAATTAAATAATCTAATTAGTATAACAAAAAGTAGAATAATCAAATTACACAATACCCTGAACTTTTTAACATTCAAAAATTTGCTGAAATTTATAAGAAATTCGCCGAAATTTATAGAAATTTGCCGAAATTATGAATAGTTCACCCAAATTAATCAATAGTTCAGCGAAATAACTTGTAGTCCATCAAAATGTATCTTTAGTTCGCTGAAATTTGAGCAAAGAGAAAAAGTGCAAGTTTATAGACTAGTATTACAACAAGTTGTATAAAAGAAGAGCTTTTCTCTTCAAGAAAATGTATCTTACTTTAAATTTATTACTTAGAACCATTCCTATACACACAAAAAGAAATAAATACCAAATAATTTGAAAAACCAAATTTTTTAATTATTGCATTTGGAAAATTTCCAAAACCCAACTAATGTTTTAAAATTGATTAGCTACCAATTTCAGTAAACTGTTAGTAATTCCAGGCCTGAATAGAAAACGTTTCCCTTGACAGAATTCAATTTCTTTTACTTTTCTTTTACTTTTCTTTTATTTTCTTATTATAATCATTAAGGTAGTCTACAGATGAGATTCCTGTAAAAGAGTTGACTTTCACAGCAAAGTAACTACACATTTTTAGTGAGCTTCTAGACAAGCAATTTTTAGGAAAGAGTTGATGTTTACTACAATGTAACTACATAAAGTAACTGGCAAGAAATTGGCCATTCTACTTATAAGCCCAGCAGTTCAAATTATAGGAGATAATTTGAAGATAAATTCAGTTATTGGAGGTTCAACTACTTCTAAAAAACGTGAATTTGCAACCAACAGACAGTTATAACATTCAAGAAAAGAGACCAAAAACCTCTGGTAACAGTGTGTATTTTCATGGTCTATTGTTTAAGAAACCAAAAAAACTTATAACTGATAATATGGTTGACTCGTTTACTGGCCCTTTAAACATAGAAGATATTGGTGGTGTCAGTGTCAAGCCTGTGGTGTCCTGGAAAAGCAAAGTTGGCAGTGTTTTTAGCAGTATAAGCAGTCTCTTGGATGTCAAAAATATGGCAAACACAGTTGCCAAAGAAACCAGTTATGCAGAATCTGGTAATAATAATAATATGAATGAAGCAATACCAAGAAAAACTCGTATGCAGATGTACATGCTAGGCAACTCACCAAAGCAACCTGCATTTAAACATATGAATAATGACAATAATGCACTGAAACTTTCTTTCTATATAGTTATTAGGCCCAATTAGTTGCTGTCACTTAAGTCATATGTTCCGGAAAAATAGAGCTTCAATTCGACAAAATCTTTTGCACTTGATATTGAAATTTCAGCAGTACTTAAAAAGACTATTATTGACAAATTAATGACTGTAAAAAAAAATTTTTATTGTATTAATGGATTTGAAAGAGCTTCAACTCTCTCAAAATTTTCTGGTATTATTAGATTATTTTTTATATCTGAATCTAGTCTGAATAAGACAAAGAAATTAACAATCTGTAAGAAAATTCTTGTTAATAATAATCTAAAAAAGATAAACAGCCAATCAAATCAGAAAGTAATTGTTAAGAAGATCTTAGTTGATCTTTCTAAATTGGCTGTAAAGTCTGTTTTTTTAAGTTTAAAAAGGTTGTATTAATCAAGATACAACTAATTGGCCTATAGCAAAAAGCTTTAATGGAGTTTGAATCATCTGAAATAGCTGATTTTGTCACAGCTAAGTGGTCTGTTTTTATGAAAAAAGATTCTGTTTATGTTATGAAGGCAATTGGAAATAAACAATTATAGGTATCAAGAGATTTACATTGGGCTTTGCTTTATACTCTTCCAATTGGAACTACAGTTCATGATCTTTCTGATTTATTAGAATCATATAATGGGAAAACTTGTTACATTGGTCATAATTTCAGTTTATATATGTGTGATAGATGTGTGATAATGTGTTTTGCTAATGAAGCATCTAAATTGGCTGCTATTGGTTCTACTTTAATTTATAAGAGTGTAAATTTGCATTGGACTGGGTTTTTTTTGGTCTGTTGTGCTTAATATAAACAATTTGGTCATATATCTGTTGATTATACAGTAGGTGGAAATTCTGGTTGTCATGGTAAACAGGTGGTAACTTCTCAAGATTGTATTTACTTGGCCAACATTTATAAAAGGAAACAGGCACTTATTGCTTATTCAGTTTTTTTCAGTGGCAAAACTTGGACCCAGATTGCTGGTGGCTCTTCTTCTTGTATAATCTCATCAGATTTTTTTGGTGCTGGTTTGTTTTCAGGTGCAAAACCCATTTCAATGATCTCCAATCCTTTTAATAATCCCTGTTTGGTTGATTATTTGGCTTTTTTAGAACACTCTTTAGAACTTTTGTCAGATCAGGTTTTTATTATCATAAAAAAACTGAGCTTTGTAGAAATGATGCTCCTGACAGATATGTCTCATGTGTTCTCTCCAGTTGCCCAAGCATCTTTGGTTTCTAATTTGGATTTGGATATGGTCCTGAATAACATATTAACATTATCTGTCTCCTCTTTTTTGGTTATTGCAGATACAGTTGCTGACTTTAGCTTGAGTAGTTCTAAGGTTTTGATTACTAAGATAGATGGGTTGGAATCCAAAATGGTGGGTTTGAAAATGTTAGTTGAATCAGTTTTGGAAAAGTTGAATCACTTGTGCTTTGGTTTGGGTTCATCAGCTCCCCTTACTTCTCAATGAGTAATTTTGTGTGAAAAATTGCTATGTATAATGTTTGTAGCATTAATGTTTCTGTCAAGCAGAAGAACATTGTCCATTGGCATAGAGATTCTGGAAATTTGGTTTTGATAGTCACAAAAACAAAGTTGAGGTCTAACTGTAGACCATAGATTAAGAATAAGTTTAGTGAGGTTAGAGTTTTTTCATCTGGATTGAACAAAAGTTTCTTGGTACAGAGGTAGCAATCATCATAAATGCTTTTTTGACTTGTCATATATGTAAGGTTGCTGTGATGTCTGGCCAGCTTTTTTTTGTCAAGTTGCTTTTTAAGAATAGACTTTCTGTTTTGATTCTGAGGCTTTATGCTGGTGCTTCTTTGGCTGTTTGTTTTTCTCAGGCTGGTAATATCACTTTTTTGATAGTTAAGACTGTAAATGAGTTTTTTTTTATTATATTAAATGAGAATTTTAATAAGAATAGTTCCTGCAGATGTGTGAGTTTCAAGAAATGTCTTGATTTGAGACTGGTCAATTCTTTGTTAGAAAGTCCAATTGCAAAAGACTCAACATAGAAAAATTCAAAAGGTGTGGAAAAAACTATTAATTATGTGTTTATCTTTTCAAATTTGGTTAATGCAGTGGTGGATTACAATATTATAAATGTCAGTGAACATTTTGACACTAATCACCAAGCAGTTTTTATGTTTGTGAGTTTAAGTGGGCTTTTAGATATGCAGTTAAACTCTATTTGCAAGCAGGCTAATAGAGACTGATAAAAATTTGATTTTAAGGGTGCTGATGATATGAAGTAAAATGATTTCAAAATAGTTACAGCTGCCAATATAGCAATGTTTTCTGACAAGTTTACAGTCTTTATGAAGTTTTCAGATCTGAGTGTAATATAAAACATTGTTCACAAAATAATAACTTTTTTGGCTAATAAAATATTCAAAAAAAATGGTTCAAGAGCTATGATGATGTTTTCACCAGAAATTCTTCTAAGATTCATAAATTGGAGCTTTTAGTTTCAAAAATTGTTAGGACTTCTTATGAAAAGAGTCTTGACAGGTTTGTTTCTCTTATAAAATGCTAAAATTCTTTGAACAGTGACAAAACTTTAGTTATTTAGGATCTTGTAGACTTTAGTGTAAGTTTTGATCATGTGTGTTCGGCTTTTTTCAATGTAAGAAAATCTTATTATGTCTTCAAGCTTGCTGAGTCTTTACGAGCTAAAGAGTCAAGAATTAGGTCAGTTATTAATAAAAAAATGGAAAATTTTGCAGTTGATAAGGGTCATACAATCAGAAGTGTGCTGAAGCATTCTTTTTGAAGAGTGGTTTTAGACTATCTGGTTGTCAAGGATGAACTGATTCTGAAACTTAAACTGGTTAAGACTGAGGTAGACTTGATAATAGAAAACTGGACTAGAAAGTGTGGAGTGGAAGCTAATTTTTCTGATGAGTGGTTTTGTCAATATCAGCTTTTGGAGTACATTTTTGATGATACTTTCTCGAATATAATGGATCCAGTTGGCTTTGATAAGCTGTTTGGTGTGGTTTCTAATTTGTCTGATGGTAAGACTGCTGGTCTTTCTGGGATCTCAAATAAACTCTGAAAACATTATGACAAGACAGTTTTGGATATGCTTTTGGTGATTTTGAACTCTTGTTTGTCTTGTGAATCAGTATTCCAAGCTTGAAAAAAAGCTTGGATCTTAATGATCCCTAAGCCTTATAAGTGGAAAGATGTTCTTACTAACACTTGGTTAATTGCTTTAATTGAGACAGCACATAAAATTTTTTCTAAAATTCTCTCAAACAGGATCTTGTTGGCATGTAGTATTTTTGATGTTTTGCATAGGGACAATTTTTCAGTTTTAAAGAATATGACAATGCAATCTCTTATCTTTGCTGTTGGTTTGGTTGTTAAGAATGCTTTGAAGAAGAATTGTGAACTTTGGTTGGTCTTACAAGACATAAAAAAGGCCTATGACTCTATTGGGTGAGAACATCTTAGAAGAAGCTTGGTTAGGATAAAAATATGTGACAAGTTTATTAGATTTTTTGGTGGCATTCACAATAATTGTGTCAATAAGATTATGATAAATTTTGGGTTGACAGATAAATATCAAGTGCATGACAGTTTAGACCAAGGAGAGGTGTTCTTGTCACTTTTTTGGTGCATATTTTATGATCCCCTTTTGTGTAAGGTCAAGAAACAGGAAAGTATATATGGATATAGGCTGAACTTTTATTATGTTGCCAGAATAGGTTGCTTGAAATCTCAAGCTGGATTGACATCTTTTCTTACTGCTGGTGCTTTTGTTGATAATACAATTTGAATAGATAGCAGCCAAACTACAACCCAACACATTTTTAATGTGACTAGTGAATTTTTTTGAATCAATAACATTTCTATCAATAATGACAAGACAGTAGTTATTCCTATTAATTGCAGAGTTGATTGCTCTAATTTGTCAATCAGTGGTTCACCTATTTTTATCACCAAAAAAAGCAAATCTTATCACTACTTAGATATCTTTTTATCAACTGAGAGTTTGTCAAAGCCTAGTTTGGCTAAGACACATTCTGATGTCTATTTTTTTGCCAATTTTGTTCTGAAAAAGGCTGTTTCTGATAAGCAATTTTTATATCTGGTGTTAGCAGTTCTCCATTCTATTGTTAGCTACAAAATACAATTTAGCTTTGTTCCTATTAATGTGTGCAATAAGTAAGATGCTTTAATCTGTAAAGACTTGAAATTGAAATCCAGTTTGTCTCTTGATTTTCCCAATGATACACTCTGTTATTTTTTGTTGTATGGTTTGAAAACTTTTGAGCAGATCTAGGCTGAAAACAAAGTGGCTTCTATAGTGTATTTTGCAAACTCTGTTAGAATTTTGGGTTGTTTGTTTTTGTACCAGTCTCATGACTTGCAAGTTTTGTCTTGGAGTCCACTTTACTCTTTGGTCTCTCCTGCTCATATTAGGGTCAATGCTTCTAATAATTTTTTGGCAGGTATGGTTTGTATTTTTCTTGGGTGTGAGTTGTCTTTGGGTAATTATATGAACAATTTTTTCCGTTTTTGTAATAGAACTCCTATGTTGTCAGTTCTTGGCAAGTCTGAATTTTTTAAGTTTCTCCTATCTCTTCAGCACTATGACATTGCTTTTGTGGAACAGCTTTACTGTAAGAATGATTCTGTTTTTAGTTGGAAAACTTTCAAGCATTGAAAAAGATTAGATCTGCATGGCTCTATTCCTGACTGGTTTGGGCATTCTGTTAGCTTTCTTAATGATGTGAATTCTTCTTTCACTTGCTTGACTTTTTTGGGTGTTTTTAGATCTTTGAATGTTTTAGAGTCTGGTGAATTTAGGCTTGTACACAATTATTTGTTAAATGTTATAGCTAATAGTCTTTCTGTTTATACTAATAGTTCTTTAAAGAACTTGGGGAGTGTGAATATTAAGGCTGGTACAGTAGTTTATTTTAAGAATATTGACCTGAGTTTGGGGGTCAGAGTTTCAGATCTGATGTTTTCTATTCTAGTGAAATTGCAGGCTATTGTGCTGGCTCTCAAGTGTGTTCTCTTTTTCAGCTTGGTTTGTTTTTTTACAGATAGTTAGACTACTTTGGATGTATATATATTGGATTTGGGTCTTGTATATCCAGATTTTTGGAATTAGTATTGGGTTGAATGTTAGCACATAGTAAATATTGTTCAGAATAAAAACTTAAACATTTATTGGCAAAAGGTTAAAGAGCATTTAGATGTGTTGGGTAATGTATATATGGACATACTTGCTAATATGGCTTCTCTTTCTTTTTGGTATCTTTTGTTCCAGTTAGATGAATGTTACATTATGGCTGATGGCAATGTTGTTTCTGACAATTCTAGACATTTTGTTTGTGGTATCTTTTGGTCTATTTATTGTGCATATTAAGAAGTCAGTTTTGGTTCTAAAGTTCTGAATAGTAATTTGTTGTTTGATGTTGATTGGTCTAATTTATCTATGATGTGGCATCTCGATTTGTACATGGCTACTGGTTTTACTAGTAGGTCAACTGCTGGTGTCTATATATATTTTATGAAGACTTTACACCATTAGCTGCCAGTTGTTGTTTGAAAACACCTGTATGACAGATATTATTCTAGTGTGTTGTGTCTGTATTGTGGTAATATTGAGATTTTAGATCATGTTTTTTTTTACATGGTTGATGATTTTGTTTGCCATTGATTGTTGAATGTTTATGTAGTTGCTTAGAGTGTGCTTTCTGGTCTTTCTTACTCTTCTTTATGTGTGTTTTAGTTGCTATTCTTCTGTGTTTTGAATATGGCAGTGTGTATAATTCTTTGTAAAGATTTTGTTTTTAATGATTGGCTACAAAAGACTATGTCTGTTTTTGAAAATTCAAAGATTGCTGGTCAGAAGATTATGGACTTTGTGCATAATTTCTGCTTTGCTTTCAGAGATGAGATTTGGGCTGTCCATGCAAAACATTATGCATTCATAGAAAAAAATGGACTAATATCACATAATAATTCAGCTCTGGTCTCAGTTTTTGAACTGCTCTTAATGCTTTCTGCTGATGTGGTTAGGTTGCTTGGTATTGTTGAGACATTTGGTACTGGCTTTGGGTTTTGTAAGTCTTACTTGTTTTTTTTGGATATTGAGAATCCTATTTCTGTTTATATAGGTGTGTAACATTGTCCTGATCAGCTTAAATGGTTGGTCACATGTAGAAAATGCATGATTCACATCTAGTTTAGATCAATTACTTAATGTATTGTACTAGACAGTGTTTGGATCTTGCTCATTAAATATAATAAAAAAAAATATCAAAAAAAATTAATTGTATTATTAAACAAGTCAAAAAATTTAAATAAAAAAAATTACAAATAAAAAATTTTTGTTATAATTCTAAATTAAACATAATTAAAAAACATAAAAAAATTTAAAAAATACCAAAAAAAAATTAAAATAAAAAATTAATCAAAAAAATTTGCCAAAAATCTCTGAAATTTTTAAAATATGCTTAACCAAATATTTATTTACAATTAATATAATACTACATTTAAATATTTTGTATTTAAACCAAAAATAAATACTTTTATACTAGTAAATTTATTTACAATCCACAATTTAATATTAAAACAAAGCTTAATTTTAATAATAATTAAAATATTATTTTTTAATTCTTTATACTATTTAATAATATTATTTTATTATTAAAAATATTTATTTTTTTTAATATTATATGTAGCTATTTTTCAAATTAAACTATTCATTAGAGATAAAAAAAAAATATTATATCACTATTTAAACAAAAAAATTTTAATTTATTTAAGATTAATTTTATTAAATCTTTTAAAACCACTATATTAGTTTTTAAACCATCAATTTTGGCAATTAAAACTTTGAATTCATTAAAAAAAATATTTTAAAACATGTTAACTGCATTAAATAAAACATAAAAGATTGTAATATCACTTTAATAACCAAGTTTATTTCTGAATTAGCATATTATATAAGTGTTATTTTAATATTTGGCAATAATAATTGGGAACAAAAAGTATTTAAACTATAAAAAATCTTAATAACTTAATTAGCCAGAAGTTCTATGGAATGCTTTAGAATATTTAGATAAAAAATCAAAGCTAAAATTATTGAAATACTATTAAAATTGTTAAGTAAAAATTTCACTAAAAAAATATCTGTAAACAACATAAACTAAATTTTTTTTAAAACATTACTTACTACAAAAGCTTAAGTTATACTATTAACAAAACACAAAAACTTGTTTTTTTAAATAAATATAAGCAAAATGTTTTTTGTTAAATTTAAAAAGTTTTTTTAAATTTTGACCAGAAAATTTTAAATTTGGCTTACAGATATTGAATATATAACTGTTTTTTTTATATTTAGTACATAGTAAATTAGAAAGTTTAATCCAAATTAAGCTTATACTCTTAAAAACCAAAGTTAAATAAATAATGGTATTTTTAATTATAATAAAATTAAAGCACATAATAGCACAATATATTTATATATATGAAACAAAATTATGAATAATAAGACATATTTTCTTATTATAAAATAAAACCAAACCAAAAAGATTGTGAACAGTAATATTTATTAACAATATTGTTACTAGAGGTTTTTGGTCTCTTTTTTTGAATGTTATTAATGTTTGTTAACTGTAAATTCACGTTTTCTGGAAACAGTTAAATCTCTAATAACTGAATTTATCTTTAAATTATTTCTTATAATTTGAATTACTGGGCTTATAAGTGAAATAGCCAATTCTGTACCAGTTATTTGATGTAGTTATGTTGTAGTAAATATTGTTACAAGTGATTATTTGGGGTCTTAAATCAAATAACAAATCCATAACTTGGTGCTCAATAGCTGAACTATGTTAGTAGTCTCTAAAGATTTTTGTGATCTGAAGAGTTTGGATTGAAGTTTTTTGTGTAATGGACAGAGATTTAATTGTTGTTTTATAAGTAGTCTTTTAAAATTGCAATTCTGTCAAATTTTTTTCTTCAGCATAGTGGCTGGTTTATTCTGGCAGTTGTGTCTTTCTGGTAAGCTATCCTTAATTTTCAAGTTCCCTACTCTTATTTCTGGGTCTTTTATCAGACTATTCTTGATGTTAATAACTTAGTGTTTAATTCTTAATCAATTAGTAAACAACAAAAAAAATAAAATACAAAGGAAAATTAAAGAAATAAAATATAAGCCAAGACAATAAAATTAATATTCCATCAATAGCTGTGATCAAGAGCTATTGTTTCAGTGTGATTAAGTATTTGATACTATTAACATGAAGTATTAATAGTAGAAGAAAGTGATTTAGATAGTAAATAATTATTTATTGATATTGATAAATTTTAATAAAGATGTAGTTATAAAAAGATCTTGGTAATTTTCTTCTTCTGCTTTTAATACTCTTACTATATATACATAATTTAGATTCTATAAGATTACTTATATTCTCAAACAATGTGCTATAATTTTTTGAGCAATGTGCTTACATGCTAACTACTATTCTCCTATTGGTCTATCTGTTTTCTTACTATTTTTCTTTATATATTTTTTTTATGAGTAATATTATCTCTTTCTTTTAATATTAAGCTCCATTAAAATTTTTACTTTGAATTAAGTTTAATATTTTTTTTTCTAATATTGTTTGTTCAACTTTGTTTTTTATATTTTTAATTTGTGCATTGTTTATTTTTTTCTATTGGTTAATAGTGATTGTTTTTATGTTAGAATGTAATAATATTTCTGGGTAATTTTGAAATATTGTGTGTAATCAATAGATTGTTCTAATATGCAGTATTAGATTTGTCTTTTTTTTGATAATATTTTCAATATTCTGTATTATTTTTTAATTGAATATTCTTTTGGTTTTATCAAGATATAATTTCTAAATGTTTAGCTTTTGTCCCAACTAATAATAGCAGTATAGTATTAGAAGTTGTTCTGTCTATTGTTTCCAATTTTTTTTTGAAAGTTCTTCTGTTAGAACCATAATAGATATTTTCCCAAAAGTGTTCTTTACTTTCTCTACTATTTTATTTGACCAGTTTTTTAATTGTTTTTGTGATTGCTGGTATGGTGTACTTTTTTCTTTTTGTTTGGTGTTTTAATAACAATTTTCATGTTTAATTGCTGTTGACTTAAGGCCTGAAACAATTGTTGAGCTAAGATGTAAATATGATCAGATATTTCTATTTTTTTTGTTGCTTTTGTTGCATATGCCATGTCTTTATATACTTTTTTGATTGTTTAATTTGACATGTTTGGTTCAATAATTATGATTGGTTTCAGATCTCATAGAATCTTATTTGGTTGAACTAGTATTTGTTGTACTCCTAGTTATAGAATATTATTGGTGGATGATGATACTATATGATGATATAGTTTTAATCAATCACTATGTGCTGCTTTGGCTAAGATTTTGTTGTTCCATCTTAATTTATAAGCTCTATTTTCTAGAATTTCTTCTATATGAAATGGTCTATCTTATTTGGAATCAAATTTTCCACTTCATTGTTTTTTTGCTTTGGTATAATGTAAAAATACTTTGTCTTCAATCCTGAATTAATTGGTTTATTCAGTAGTTGGTTATTGTGTCTTTTTTTTTGTTTTTTTTGTGACTTTTGAATATTATCAGCTGCTTTTTACCATTTGTTTTTTAGTGTTTCTATTAAGTCATATGTTTTTTTTAACAATGTTTTTTGAAAATTGTCTTCTGTTATTGATTCAGTTGGATATATGCTGACTTCTATTTTCATTGGTAATGTTGCTGTTCTACCATATACTAATTTAAATAGTATTGCTTGTATAGTGTCTTGCTTCATTGTCTAATAAGCAAATAATATTGATGGTATAAACAAATTCTATTTGTCTTAATTTTTTTGGCTGATTTTGGCAATTGTTTCACACAATGTTCTATTGAATATTTTGACTAAGCTATTGGTTTATGGATAATATGGTGATGATAATGGTCTTTTTATTCCAAATTTTTGACTTAATTCTGCTAATGTTCTATTTACAAAGTGAGTTTCTTGGTTGAATAGTAATTCTTTTGGGCATTCATGTCAACAAATCAAATCTTGATAAACGAATTTGGCAACAGATTCTGCATTTGCTCTTTGAATGGCTTTTGCTTCTGGCCATTTAGTAAAATAATTCATGGCTACTGCAATATATCTGTTTTCTTTGCTGGTTATTATTAATGGTCTAACTAAGTCAATTTTAATACAATCAAATAGTTGTTTCATTTTAATTGGTCTTAGTGGCTCATTGGGTTTTGTTTCTTCTTTTTTTTAACAAATATTACAATTTTGCACATATTAGATAATATTTGGATACATTGATGACCAATAGTATCTTTTTCTGGTTCTTTCTATGGTTGCTTCTTTGTAAAAATGTTCTGTTATTGGATTAGAATATATGTTGAATAATATTGTTTCTTTCTCTGGTTCTGTAATTACTCTGGTTAGTTAATTTGAATTCTTTCTGTTTTTTTAATAAAGTATATTTTAGTAAGTAATAAAATATTTGGACTGTTGTTTGATATAGTTTTATTCTTTTTGAGATAATTTTTTTTTGAACTGTTGAGTATTTATAAAATGTTAAAGTTGGTAATATTTTTGTGTATTCATCTTTTGTTATATTTTTTGATTGGAATGTTTTTAAATTTGTCTCATCTGCAACAAACCATCAGCATTTTCATTTTTTTTTCTCTTTTTGTAATGTACTGTATAATTAAATGGTAAAAGTTCTATTTTTTATTTAGCATGGTGATTATTTCCAAATTTTTGCTTCTAGATTGAAATCAATCCTTTATGGTCAGTGTATATGTCAAATTTTTGGCTTAAGTATTCTTTCTATTTTATGACTGCCCAATAGATTGCTAAGTGTTTTAGTGTTAGAGTTTTATAGTTTTTTTCAGCTGAACTTAAGCTGCAATTAGCATATGCTATTGGATGTTCTTTTCCATCTGGTTTTTTCTGAGATAGTACAACTCCTAATGTTTGACCTGACATATCAATTGTAATTATAAATGACTTGCTATGATCTAGATAGATCAGTACTGGAGCTTGAATAAGATTTCTTCTTAATGTATCAAAAGCTTTTTGCTGGTTTTCTATCTATTCATATTTAGTGTTCTTTATTTAGAGCTAGTGTAATGACTGAGCCAATTTGGAAAAATCTTTGATGAAGTGGCAGTAGTAACTTGCAAATTTCAAGACTGTTTGTAGTTTGGTCAAGTTGGTGAGTACTTGAAAGTTTTTAACTATCTCAATTTTGTCTGAATCTGTTTTGATGCCATCTTTGCTCATGACATGTTCCAAAAACTTGAGTTCTATTTTGCCAAAAAAACACTTGTTTGTATTTAATTTCAATCCAGCATGTCTGAGTCTTTTGAACATTTGCTGTAAATGATGAAGATGATTATCAAATGTTTTTAAAAATACATTAGTGTTATTCAGATATATGACTACTGATTTCCATAGTAGTCTGGTATAAACAATTTCTATGAGCTGTTGAAACATGGCTGGAGTGTTCATTAAGCCAAATAGCATTACTTCAAATTCGAAATTTTCTTCTTTAATTGTGAATGCAGTTTTTTTTTATTAGCTGAATTCATGGCTACTTGCCAATAACCACTGTCTAAGTTTAAAGTTGAGAATTATTTTTTTTATCTAAAAACATTGAAAAGTTCTTGGATCTTTAAAGTTGGGTAGTTATCTCTTTTTATTACTCTATTAAGTTTTTAGTAATCTACACAAAAGCAGATTTTTCTATTCTTTTTACAAACTAGTACTATTGGTAATAATTATAGACTCATTAATGGCTAAATTAGTCTATTGTCTAACATCTAATTGATTTCCTGTTAGATGATTTCATGACTGGCTGGTAGTACTCTGTATGTTCTTTGTTTGATTGGCATTACATCTCTAGTTTTAATTTGGTGCTAGATAATATTAGTTCTGCCAAATTTGTTTTCACTTGCAAAAATATCAATAAAGTTGTTGAATAACATTTTGAGTTGTATATATTACAGTGAGTCTAAATTTCCCAAGTTTATTTGTTTCAATTGTTTTGGTTGGAGTAGATAACATTAATTTTGTCTATAGATAGTTTGTGACATAATATCCATATATTTGCAAAGCTGTGAAAAATCTGAAATGTAATTTGGTAGTTGGTCTTCAACTTCAGTGCTTAAATATCTGATAGTGGTTTTTTTTGGTATTTCTATGACATCTTCTGTTGTATTGTAGATGGAAATTTTGATATGGTTGTGGTTTTTAGCTGGTATATAAAGATTGGTAAGTCCAATTTCTCTTAATTTACAAATAATTGTTTTTGTTTCAAAAATTTGAGCCTGGTCTTTTACTTTTCTCTCTATGGTTAACATGTACTAGTTATATGATGGAATAAAAACTAATTGAAAGGTGGAAATAATTTCTTTCTTGTTAACAATTTCTTCCTCTGCCATGTTAACTGGTATGTCTTTTCTACCTGTAGATTCGAATTCACTAATCCCTTTAACTGTAATTCTTAATTCTTCTCTATCTCCTACTGATATTAGCTGAGCTATTTTGACCAGAAGCAGGAATATTGCCTGTGTTATTTTTTTGTTTGGCTCTAAGATATAAGTTTTTTCTGAATCATTTTGTAGCATTGCAATAATATTTTCTATATATCCTGCATTAATTATTTTTTTTCTGATATTGATTCCTTTTTTTACTAAACTACTCTTGGATGCTAGTTGAACCATTGTCATTGTTGGAATTTCTAGTGCTACTTTTAAATCAATATATGTGTGCAAATATGGTTCCAATTTTATGGCTTCTTTTCCCAGATATCTCAAATCAAACTCTGCATCAGTATCATGCATGCATTCAGACATAATATTTTCATTATTATTACTGAACCATTTAAGTTTCTGCTTCTTAGTGAGATCAAAAAGTGCAATATATTGTTCTGAATTTGAATCAGAGTTCAAATCATTATTATTGTTATTGCCATTTTGAACAGAGCTGGAACCATTTTTTTTGTCATCATTATTGTTAGAGTTTAAATTAAGATTGAACTGTAATTCTGATTTCACTTCACAGCTGCTAATTGGTTTATTTTTTTCTGGAATTGTGTAGATTATGTGTAATAGTAGATTGTAGATGAGATTATACTCATTACAATATTGAAAGTCACATGAAATTAAACAGTGGTCACATAATTAAGTTTTTAACTGTTCTAAATATTGTTCTTGCTCTTCTCTAGTAGATGCTAATTCTTAATAGTATTCATAAAAGTGTTCTGAGTTCATAAAGTCTAGAAAAATATCTGGATTTGGGCCCCACTCGAATTCTATGAATTCTGGTGAGTTGTTTTTAATTGTCCTTATTTCTTTTGGTAATGCTTCTTCAATTTTGGCGAGTGTTATGTGCCATATTTTGTTGTCATTATGTGGATATCTGTCCAAACATCTTACTGCTTTTCTCTATGTTGTTTTTATCAATGTCTCTTTTCTTACTCAATCACTTATTAGGATTGTGTATTGACACAATTTGTTACACATTTCTCCTTGTTCTGAAATGTTATTCTACATTCCTTTGTCTAATAAAGTTTCTTCACATACAAGACATGATTTATTATCCCATTGTTACTAGAAGATTTTCACACTTTTCAATGCAAAAATTACAACACATACAATAGAAATTAACATCAAAATCATGTGAAAAAGATCTACATCATCACACTTAATCAACAAAATCAGTCAGCAATCTGAAAATAAATGATCAGCAATCAATCCAATTACAACAAAGAAATATGACACAATCTAACAGTTTAACTAAGTTGGATACAAAGAAATCTTGGCAAACTAAGAAACACCAATAGAAACAAATGATTGACACATGTAATCAGATAACAACAGATTTTGTTATGCTCCAAAATTTTCATATGTCTTTATTGGAACAATTTAACATTCCAGATCTGCGATCAATAGTTAAAAGTAGTTATCAAGAAATGTAATCAATTGATCTACTTCTGATTATGTTGATCATAATTACAATTGGTATTATTGATTTACAATCAATGTTCTAGATTCAGCCATCTAAATCTGATCATCTAAATTACTAGCTTTTGGATGAATAACAGACTGAGTAAGCTCATCATAAATTGATTAATTAAATGTATATAAATAATTGATGTATTTTAAATAGTTCTAATATAGTATGTAGATCTAATATAATTTAGCTATATATACAGTCCCTCTGTCAGCTCAGGAAAGTATCAGTTCAATACTGAGCCAACTTTTTGTTATAGTTTTATAGTGAGCAGTTAGTTCTCTCCTCTACTCCTTATACTCTCTCTTCCCTTCCTATGCTCTAAATACTTGTTATCACAATTTCAAGTATGCTTTCCCATATTTCTTATTACTATTTGGAATTACGTTGTTTATAATTTTTTACCTACTTGTTATCACCATTTCAAGTTGTTCTATTACTTCCAATTTTTCAAATTATGTGTTATCACTATTTCATATTAAGTCTTGTTTTACCAAACAAGTTGTTAAATCTAAAAATAAATAATAAAATATCACATTATTAGAGAGTGGTCTCAACAATAAAAAGTTTAAGCAAAATCTATTTCAGTTATGTTTTATTTTTACAATCTTTTTATAATTTCTATAACTTCGTTTTCAAAGCGGACATTTGAATACCACACACTTTTGACGACTAATTGAAAGAATTCTGGTTATGATTTTCTTAAGTAGTTTTGGTTTTTTCTTGTTGTTGGTTGCACTTCTGATATATATAAAGAGATATGACTTTTCTTTTCTTTTTTTCAAATACCTAAGACTAGTTCTTGCCCAAAAACAAATAATAATGACAATACTTTCTTTTACTTTTAATGACCTTATCATGTATCTCTTTTGCTCTCCCACCTACTGAAATAGTCCATACACCCATAATATGCTATAGTCAGTAGCATAATCATGATAATGTGTGTTCCAGGTAAAAGTTATTGTCATTGCTAAAAAGTTACAAATCCATAGCTTTCACCTGGTAACACCATTTTTTTTGTCATTTAGGTTATCTAAAATGCTCTAGAATACATAGTCAGTAATAAAACTTTGTCACCGTTGGTCATTTTTTATCATTGCTATAGCATGCACTCATTGATGACAATTTTTTGTCACAATCAATGCATATAAGCTTTGGTCGGCAATAGTTTGACTAGAATTGTGGTATGTAAATATATGGTATATATGTAAAGATAGTAGCTTGGGCTGGTTTTTTTTCTTTCTCTTTGCCTTTTCCTTTTCTTTTTTCTTCCCAATGTTACTCATAAAAAGAAAACAGATATAGAAAATAGTAGACCAATAAGAGAATAGTATTTAGCACATGAACATATTGCTCAGCAATGTGGAGCAATGTCAGAAATCATGGCACATTGCTCAAAAAATTATAACACATTGCTCAGAAATGTGAGTAATCTCATAGAACATCAATTATGTATATATAGTAGTAGCATTAGAAGTAAAAAAAGCAGAATCTTTTAGTTAGAAATCTTCCATTCACAAATATTAAATAAATAAATCATTCATTATCCAAATCCACTTTTCACTATCAACACTTTATGTTGATAGTAATTGATACTTAACCACACTGGAACAATAGCTCTTGATCATGGCTATTGATGGATACTAACTTGTACATTGCCTTGGTTCATTTCTTTATGTCATTTCTTTTATTTTCTTGTCTTAATTGTTGTTATTACTAACTCTATTGAGGATTAATGCACAGGGTACTGATGTTAAGATATAGCACTGGTAAAAGACCCAGAAATAAGGGTAGAACACTCAATTAAGGTTAGCTTACCAGGAGAAACACCAGTCATCATGCTGAGAAAGAAATTGATGAAACTGTGGTTTTGGGAAGCTATGGATAAAAACTATTACCACTGAATCTCTGTCTATTATACAAAAGACTCCACAACAAAACCTTCAGATAAACACACCTTCAGATTGCCATTATCGACAACAGTCTTGAACACCAAGTTATGGGTTTGTTATTTACTCCAACAACTAAATAAACACTTGTAACACCAGGTAAAAATTGGTGACAGCTTGTTATAATTGTCATCAGCCCATAAAACTTGATAGGCTTCTCAGGTAGGTTTGTTTACTTTTTCTTTAATATTAATTAAGAATGCTAGTATGTTGGTGCTAAGCTTAAAATGACCACAGGTGGCTGGCATTTGTATGTGCTGGCCATTTTGACTAAGTTGCAATTTTTAAGTAGTCCAATCAAGTATGGCATTGGTTTTGACTAGTCAATCATTTTCAACTAATGCTTAATACTAGATGGCTTCTATTACCAATACTTTAATAGAAGTAATAATGCCATTGACTTCAAAAGGAAAGTTATCAATTTCACCAATAGGAGTTTTAGTGGCTTTATTAGCAATAATAATTCTGGCATTGGCAGTATAATCAACTTGGCAACTTAATTGGTCCATAAGTTGTTATGTGATAATACTGTCTGCTAACTTACTATTAAGAATGAGTTTAATAAATTGGCCATTAACTTTGGCATTAGTATACATGGCAGTGATGGGTTTAGTGTCAAAAGTGGCTCCACTAAATAATGAGACTAATATAATTTTCTTGAATTTGAAAGAGAATATAGTGGTAAGTAATTTGTCCTCAGTACTGGCTGCTGGTAGGATATTGCTGATAAATATCTGCTTCTGGTTGGGTTTTCTTTTGCTGAATGAGGCATTTTCTGAGATAACTAGAAAACTTAAATAATGTTGGGAATTTGGGTTTTGAGTGTACCTATTTTCCAAATTCTGAGAACATGATCCTGATGCTTGGTTAAAAAAACTGAAAATTGGTTGATGGACTACTATTACTGATCTCCAGTTTTGTTGGGTTATTTTGGGTCTTTGGTTTATTAACAACATTGGAGCTGGGTTTTATGGCAGTCTTTAAAGTTGTTGGAGTTGGTAAATTATTGGTAGCTGTGGCTAATAAATAACTGGTGCTAAAGACTAATAGATTGGAGGTTGATAAATTGGCTGCAGTGTTACTAATAGATAATTTGGTTAATAATTTTGAATTTGAAACCAGCAATCAGAGTTTTAATATTGATTTTCTAATTGTTGATTATTTAAGCAGTTATGACAGTCAATCTGTAGGTGTTTTTGTTTATCACAATAGTAGTAACTATATATTTTAGTTCACCACTGTTAATTGGTAAACAATGATAAACACATCTGGTTTTGAGAATAATTTGCATTTTTTTGATTATTGTGTCATTGTAGAGATTGATAAATTGCTTGATTGTTAGCTAAGTATCCTTTCAATTTTTGGTTAATAGAATCACTAAATTGTTTCAGCCTAGAGTCCAATTCAGATAATCTGTTCATTACTAAATTTATGACTTGTGCATAATTGGCTTTTAATTTGGTGACTTCAAAATTTCTGGCATGAATAACTGTGACTTAAAAATTAATTGAATGTAATAAGTGTACGCATTGCAGAATGCTACTACATAATCCATGAATGAACTGATTCAAAATTTGGGACACTGTAAAATAGTTGGTGTTAATGGCTTGAATCTAATGCAAATTTCTGTAGAAGCATCCCAAATAAGTAATAACTGCTTCTGTATCTCCTTGTTTAATAGTGGTAAATATATTAGCCAAGCAATTAATGTTGTTGTTGTTGTTGAAATATCTTAGAAATTCTAGCTTGAATGTGTCAAAAGTTGGGGTTTCTGAGCCAAACTCTGATACCACAAGTTGGCAGTATTCTGGAGAAAATAAGAGATGGTTTATAGTGCTTTGGCATTATTTTATTCATTGGCTGCAATAACTTTTTCTATATCATTGAACCATACTTAGGCATTATCTTTTTCACCAGTAAATTTTTCTATTTTGGCAATTAGAGCATAGGCCATTTATACTGCTATTTGTTGCTGTTGTTATAGTAATTGTTGAAATGGTTATTGTAATTATATTGGCTGTTGTGATGTGACAACTGGTGGTAGATCTATCACGAGTTCTGGAGGTAAGTTTTGCTGATCAACAATATTGGGATTTGGATTGTTCTAATTTTGCTGAATTTGATTGATTGAAGTTTGATTTTTTGGGTTTTTTGAGATCAGGTTTTGGTAATTAAATTCTTAATTTTTATCTTTCTCTTCTTCTGATTCAGTTACTTTCCAAAGACTCATAGTTTTAAAATCTGGTGGAGGTAGTAGTAATTAAAATCCTGATGGCATCAGTAATTACAATTTAAATTCTTTAAAATAATTATCATAGGTTTCTAATAACTTTGCTTTCTTTTGTTTACTTTGAAATAGAAGTTGGATTAATGATAATTTTATATTTGAAGTGGATGCACTTAGTAATAAAATGTTGATGGCACTTCTGAGTATATAGTAATATGATAAGTTGATTGGTGGTTCTACTTTTGTTTTCTTCCAAGTGGGTGGTTGTATTCTTTGAGATGTTACTGTTGGTGTTTGTAGTTTTTCTTTGCCTTTGTTTGCATAGGTAATTGGGTATCTTTGTTGAATATGATTTTTAATTTCTTTATTGATTTCAATGAAGATTGCCATAAAGTTATAATTTACTAGTAGACTGGTATTTTGAATTAATTTGTTGTAGAAATTTTCTTTTGTTAAATCAGTTTCTACTGGTACCTTTAGCAAATATGAGATTCTTTTGTTGATGTAGAAATTGAAGACTAATTTTGCTAATAGGTAATTGTTGGTTAATCCCAAGTGTTTACAATAATGCTGAAATAAGGATTTGGCAAATCTTAAATAGTTTGTCCCTATTTTTTCTGGTTCTGCCACTTTTGGATGATTGTTGTTGGTGCTGGTTCTCTGTAAGATTATACCTTACAGAAAGCACCAAATATTACAAGTGATTATTTGAAATCTTGAATCAAATAACAAACTCATAACTTGGTGCTTAATAGCTGAACTATATTGGTAATCTCTGAAGGTTTTTGTAATCTGAAAGATTTGGATTGAAGTTTTTTATGTAATGAACAAAGATTCAATGGTTGTTTTATAAGTAGCCTCTCAAAATTGCAATTCTGTCAAATTTTTTTCTTCAGCATGGTGGGCAGTTTATTCTGACAGTTGTGCTTTTCTAGTAAGCTATTCTTAATTTCTAAGTTCCCTACTCTTATTTCTGGATCTTTTACCAGGCTATCCTTGATGTCAATAACTTAGTGTTTAATTCTTAATCAATTAGTAAACAACAAAAGAAATAAAATACAAAGAAAAATTAAAGAAATAAAATATAAGCCAAGATAATAAAGTTAATATCTTGTCAATAGCCATAATCCAAAACTATTGTTTTAGCATAATCAAGTATTCGATACTATTAACATAAAGTGTTGATAGTGGGAGAAAATAATTTAGATAGTGAATAATTATTTATTAATATTAATAAATTCTAATAAAGATGTGGTTATAGAAAGATCTTGGTAATTCTCTTCTTCTGCTTTTAATACTCTTACTATATATACATAATTTAGATTCTATGAGATCACTTACATTTTTGAGTGATGTGCTATAATTTTTTGAGCAATATGCTCTAATTTTCTAATATTGCTCTACATTGCTCTATATTGTTGAGCAATGTGCTTATGTGTTAACTACTACTTTCCTATTGGTCTATCTGTTTTCTTACTATTTTTCTTTATATATTTTTTTTATGAGTAACAACATCAACTTTTTTCCAGGAATTGCTCATCTGAAAGCTTACTAAAATATATAGTTACTTTGCTGTAAAAGTCAACTCTTCTACAGGAATCTCATTTGTAGGCTACCTTAATAATTATAATAAGAAAAGAAAAAATAAAATAAAAGAAATATAAAAGAAATAAAATTCTGTCAAAAGAAACATTTTCTATCCAAGCCTGAAGTTACTAACAGATTACTGAAATTGGTAGCTAATCAATTTCAAAATATTAGTTGTGTTAAAAAAATTTCAAGTGTAATAATTTAAAGAATTTGGTTTTTAAGTATTTAATTTTTATTTGAAATATGTAAAAAATGATTTGTTCTAATTAAAATATCTAAAGTAAGATACTATAGTAAGATATATTTTCTTGAAAAGAGAAGCTCTTTTTTTATACAATTTGTTGTAGTACTAGTTTTTGAACTTGTACTTTTTTCTTTGCTCTAATTTCGACAAACTAAAGATATATTTCAGCAAATTACAAGTTATTTCTACAAACTATTAATTATTTCAGCCAATTTTGACTATATTAAATGGTTCAAAGTATTGTGTAATTTGATTATCTTAATTTCTATGATACAAATTGAGTTATTAATTGAATAATGATATTTGATAATTTGGTTAAATAATAAGTAATAATTGAAATGATAATAATATATGCTAATTAATAATAGGAATTATGAGAATAATTTCATGCTAATTAATAGCTAAAATTTTACTGGTAACAACATATATAAAAAAGTATAATAATGGTTTTTAAAATTCTATAAATGTTTATCTTTATTGGTTTTTGTTATATATATTAAGTTTTTGTTTACCAAAATTAAATATTTAAAAAAAACCAGATTAGCAACTTTAAAACTTTTAAATTTAACAAGTGTTTTTTTCCACAAATCAATTAAATACAATTTAATTGATTTAATATTGCTAAATTTGAAAAATATTGATTTTAATGCTAATTTTGGCAGATCAATTAAAATTTTTTTGACAATAATTTTTTAATTTTATCTAATGTTGATTTTTTTCAAATTAGCATTAACTAAAATTTTTTTATTCATAATTAGCTGCTTAACAGCTTTTAGATTAGCTTTAAAAGTAAATATAGCTTTATAACATCTTAAAATTTTAAAAAAATTAATGTTTTTTTAAAATTATTGATTTTGTAAAAAAAAATTTTAATAATTTTCACTTTATTATTTAGATTCTTATTAAATACAACTATAAAATTAATATTTAATACAAATAATTTAATTAAATCAAAGCTATTTTTTTTCTTTAATACAAATATTTAAGTATAAAGTAATTTTAGTAAACTGAAATAATAAAAAACTAAAGACATTATTATTACTTAATATATTAAAAACAATTTTTTTAGATAATGTTACAGGTGATTATTTGGAGTCTCAAATCAAATAACAAACCTGTAACTTGATGCTCAATTGATATAATTATGTTGGTTTCTGAAGGTTTTGTTAATCTGAAGGTTTTGTTGTGGAGTTCTTTGTATAATGGACAGAAATTTAATAATGATATTGTTGTTGTTAGTAAGTTGCTTTTCCAATTTTTTTCTCAGCTTGGTGGCCAGATTTATTCTGGCAGTCATGTCTTTCTGGTAAGTTATCCATTAATATATATATAATTCTACCCTTATTTCTGGGGTTTTTACCAAGCTATCCGTTGTTACCAGTAGAATTTTAGCTATTAATTAGCATGAAATTACCCTTATAATTCCTATTATTAATTAGCATACATTATTATTAATTCAATTATCACTTATTATTTAATCAAATTATCAAATATTATTACTTAATTAATAATCTGATTTGTACTCTAGAAATTAAGATAATCAAATTACACAATACCCTGAACCTTTTAACATAGTCAAAATTCGCCGAAATTAATGAAAATTTGCCGAAATAATCAATAGTTCAGTGAAATAACTTGTAAATTCACCGAAATGTATCTTTAGTTTACCCAAATTGTAGCAAAGAGAAAAGTGCAAGTTCAAAGACTAGTACTACAACAAGTTGTATAAAAGAAGAGCTTTTCTCTTCAAGGAAATGTATTTTCTCATAGTATCTTATCATAGTATCTTACTTTAGATATCTTAATTGAAACAAATCATCTTTTACAAAATCAAATAAAAATTAAATATTTGAAAACCAAATTCTTAAATTATTACACTTGAAATTCTCTCAACACAACTAACGTTTTGAAATTGATTAGCTACCAATTTCAATAAACTGTTAGTGACTCCAGGCCTGGATAGAAAACGTTTTCCTTGATAAAATCCTATTTCTTTTACTTTTTTTTTATTTTTCTTTTCTTTTTTTATTACAATCATTAAGGTAGTCTACAGACGAAATTTCTGTAGAAGAGTTAACTTTCACAGCAAGATAACTACACATTTTTAGTGAGCTTCCAGACAAGCAATTTCTGGGAAAGAGTTGAGGTTTACTACAATGTAACTATATAAAGTAACTGGCAAGGAATTGGTATTCCACTTATAAGCCCAGCAGTTCAAATTATAGGAGATAATTTGAAGATAAATTCAGTTACTGGAGGTTCAACTACTTCTAGAAAACGTGAATTTGCAACCAACAGACATTTACAACATTCAAGAAAAGAAACCAAAAACCTCCAGTAACATTTGGTGCTCTTCCATGGAAATAACACAGTAACAACAAATTCAAAGTGGCGACCACACCAGACACAACAACTCTAGAGTATTATCAGTTAATTTACACCCACTGCAAGCAAAGATTCAACATCCCAGATAGAATTGAAGTTGTTAAGAAATCAGTATACCAATACATTGAAAATTGCATCAACAATTATCTTTTTAAAAACTACAACATTTTAGAAGTTAGAAGCAACCTCTACAATAATTTAGTGCATTATTCACAATTGGAAACAGAAGACCTGAACAGTGAAACACTTGCTACCTACTTCCAAGAACTTAATTTTAATATTATTGAGTATTGTGAAAAAAAATACCCAGTACAGCCCAAATACTCTTTTAATTTTAAATTAAAAACAGAGACAAGCAACAAAGACAAACAAAAAGTGAAACAAAACTCAAGAACCACTCCAAACACTCCAATACTACCAAAGACAACTGCCAAACACTTGCAAACATCTGAACAAGAAACCAGTGTCAAATTACCACTTTCTATTACACCATTTCTAATTTCACTTGTTCAACCACAAACACCAAGTTCACCACTTAACCATTTCTCCAGACCAGAAGATTTTCAGTCACCTAGAAATTCTACTCAACAACAAGAACCAATATCAACAAGTGCCAATATCATTGATTACTTACAGGAAAATGAAAGTAATCATTCAGAAAGCTTGGAAAGTGAAGAAACTGAATCAGAACCAGAAGAAATCACAGGAAACAAAGAAAAAATAACAACTGCTTACATTGCAAAAATTCCAGAATTCACTGGTGAAGACAATAATACCAGTTTTCAAGAATGGCTTGACAAAGGTCAAAAAACAGGAGATGCAAATGGTTGAATTGCAGCAAGAATGCTCAAAGCAATTTCCTATTTTCTCCAAGGAACAGCAGAAGAATGATTTGAAAATTTAGAAGAACCATTTGAGAACTGACAAGCATTTAAAGATGCTTTCTTACAACAATTTACTGACAACAACACTTCTATTACTCTCCGCAATTGCTTTCGCAATATCAAACAAGAAACATCTGAAACTGTTATGATCTATCTTGGAAGATTCAATAAACTTCTCAGACAAATTCAACAATTGGAAACCAATGACTACTATTCTAATGCTCAGATTCTGGATTAGTTTATAGCAGGATTAAAAGACAAATTAATTAAAAAAGTCCATCCACATGCACCAGCAGACTTAGCAACTGCCATTAGACATGCAAAGAACTATGAAATGGCTATGGAAGAAGCAAACCATACCAAACTTGTCAACCTAGCTATTAGAGAAACTAGTTCAGCAGCTGAAGAGAAGATAGACCAACTCACAAAGAAGGTTGAAAGCTACTTCACAAACCAACAACAACAGCAACAACAACCACAAAGATATTAACCCCCACAATGATGCAACCAAAACAATTTTGGATCACCATCCAACAACCAATCTCAAAATTGTCATTATTGTGGAATTCCAGAACACTGGAAACAAGATTGTAAAAAATTACAAAGAGACCAACAAAACAGAAGTAATTAACATTACTCTTCACCACAACAATCTTATTACCAATCTCCAACATCAACCTATTATTCACCAAGACCACAAAATCAAAACAGTTACTATTAATCAGCTCCACAACCAATGCAGCAACAATATCAGCAATCTTTACCAATTCAGCCATATCAAACACTATTCACTCAACAATATCAAGTACCAGCAAAAAGATTGGTTCAACATAACCAATTCACACCCCAAAATCAATTTCAGAATAACAACAACAGAATCAATCCAAATAACTAGTTGGTTTCCCGAAATTTTGGTCAGCAAAGACCCAATTACTATTACACTCAACCCAGTTATCTTACAATACCAGAGGAATTGGATTTTCAACAACCTGCACTTTCTGAAGGTAAAGTTACAGCACCCAGATCAAACTCTTCTAATAATACTATTCTACCAGCTCAAATTGCCCAAAATGTCAACCTTTCAAATATATTTCCATTCGAATTTAAAGCAAATGAATTACCATTCTTGCTTAGTAATGCAACAGCTAATGAACAAAGAGCTATCACTGCCATGTACACTGAAGCTACAGTAGAAAGAAAACCCATCCAACTAATTCTAAACAGTGGATCAGCTGGAAGTATTATCATCTACCAGTTAATGCAACAGCTTTAAAGAACTGTTGACAGACCAGTCCAAACTGTAATTGTTACAGCAGATGGTATAAAAAAGACACCAGTAGAAGAAATTGACAATTTTCCATTTACCATTAATGGAATCACCATTCCAGTCAAAGTTCTAGTCATGGATGCACTCCAATACCAAGCTCTAGTCAGAAATGATTGGCTTCTTAAGGCCAATGCAAACTTGAATTGGGAAACTCAAGAATTAAAAATCTCATACCAAAGACAATACACTATAGTACTTGCTACTTATAGAACTTTTAACAAATGATCAGAAAAAGCCCCAGTATTTGAATTTGAAGAGGAGAAAAAAATGCCACTTACTGAAACCTACATGGCTCTTGGATCAACATTCAATTGGGCTGAAGAAACAAAACAGAAGATTTTTGAAGAATCAAGAAGATGGAAGAAAGTTAGATATTTTACACCAGAACCACAGAAACAACCACCCTATATTCCACTCAAATGCAAAGATTGCAACAAGAAACTTTCATCAATGGAAGCATGTATTTCTTCAAAAGAGGAATATGAAACTTGTACCTGTTACTTTTGCAAAGCATGCCATAGAGAACGATTTGGATCTCCAAAAAGAAGTGGAAAATAGGACAACACATCTTGTCTTACATGTGGAGATATGTTACCAGAAGAATACAACTGGATTGATGTTGTAATGAGAGGAGGAGTATGTGATCAAACCTGTCAATATGCTCTATCAATTTCGGAAAAAGTCAGAAAAGGAACATTATTTGATGCAGCATACAACAGTGCTCTTAATAAACTCTACCACTACCTTCATAATGCTAAAATGATTTTTGATCTAGCAATGGCATTGATCAATAGAGCCACCCAAAAAGATGTCTGCCAAATGAAAGAAGCTGAATACATTGAGTATACCATGGAATTAGCTGGATTTGATTATAAAAATGAAGTAGAAACCTACCACCAAATTGCAAGCCACACATACCTGACTCAAAAAGCTCAAATTCAATGATTAGAGCAAATGAACATTCAATTGTGTGAAGAATGTATCATGCCTTATGATGACAAATAGTGTCCAGAATGCTATGCTCTTAGCATTCCTCTGCCAGAGGAAAATGATGAAAATAAAATCGAATTTGGAGTATCTAAACTAGTAGAAGAACTACCAACCACCCCCATCTATCTTCTTGAAAAGCAACCACCTCTACAACTTAAATATTTCAACAACTATGGCCAAAAAATCAGACCAGAAAAAGCACACGAAATTGATGCTGGATATGACCTAAGATATCCAGGAAAAAATACTTTGGTTCTCCAACCAAAGTCCTTGACAAAAATCAATTTCAAAATTACTCTTGAAATTCCACCTGAAGCAATAATTCAAATTGCATCCAAATCATCATTGGCAAGCAAAGGAATCAATGTTAAAGGAGGAGTTATAGATGCAGAATATACTGGAGACATTACCATCATGTTACAAAATGAAACAGACAAACCACTCAGAATTAAACATGCTGAGAAAATTGCCCAAGCAATTTACCTACCTCTAATCAACATTTTGGGGTTACAATCAGTTAAAAACATAGAACAATTGAGAAAAAGTGAAAAAAAAACTCAAGGTTTTGGTTCAACTGGACGATTTACAGTTCCAGTAAACATAGCTCTCAATACACAGAATGAATTTTACCAGATTCTTCAACTTCTCCAACCAATTACCATTTTACTTTTTGGTGAACATTACGAAATTTACACATGTTCAAAACCCACCACTACCCAACAAATCTTTGAATTCAATAAACAAATTTGTTTGAAGCATGAAATCTCAATCGCAAACATTTATATTCCCAAAGGAATGAAAAAATTTAGAGTTATATTCTATAACTCCAATAATTACCCCATTGTCTTATTGAACAAACTAGAGATTGGAATCATACACAGTAACATTTTTTAAGATGAAAACCCTCAAATTGTTTCTAATTTCATCGAAATTATAAGACATACACTACTTCCAAATCCAAACATCATTTCTACCACTAAAAATTACCACCTTTTGGAAGAAAAACTCTCTCAAATCAACATGGGTCCCTTAGAACCCCAACAACAAAGACAATTGAAACAATTAATAGCTGAATTTGCAAATATATTTGCAAAAGACAACAATGACCTTGGAAAAACGAATATTGTTCAACACTAAATCCATACAAGAGATGCTCCACCAAAATGACAACAAGCCTATCAAGTTCCACCTGCTAGCCACCAATTTATTAGAGAAGAGATCCAAAGAATGCTCAATAATGGATTGATTCAACCATCAAAAAGTCCATGGGCCTCACCAGTAGTTCTTGTCAAAAAGAAAAACAGAAAAATCAGATTTTGTGTTGATTATCGACAATTGAATAGTGTCATAATTGGAGATGCCTACCCTCTCCCAAGAATTGATGACATGTTAGATGCTTTAGGAAAAGCCAAGTTCTTCTCAACTTTAGACTTAGAAAGTGAATACTGGCAAGTCGAAATGGACCCAAAAGATAGACCCAAAATAGCATTCACCATCCAAAGAGAAAACTATGAGTTCAATATTATGCCTTTTGGATTCTGCAATGCACCAACAACATTCCAACGACTCATGGATGTTGTATATGAAAGACTCTTATGGCAATCAGTAGTTGTTTACCTTAATAACACTGATGTGTACTTACCAAGCTTTGAAGCCCATCTTATTTATCTGCAAAAAGTTTTTCAACAATTACGGAAAGCAAAATTGAAGTTGAATATTGAGAAATGTCACTTTGAAAAAACAAGCTTAATCTTTCTTGGACACATAGTTAGCAAAGATAGAATCAAACCAAACCCTGGAACAATTAGTGCTGTCAAAAACTTTCAAATTCCCAAAAATACCACAGAACTAAAAGGATTTGTAGAATTAACCTCTTACTATCAGAAATTCATAAAGAGATTCTCAGAAATTGCCAAACCACTCAATTATTTTACCAACAAAAATGTGCCATATAAATGGACAGAAGAACAACAAAAAGCTTTTGAAATCCTCAAAACAAGATTGACAACAGCCCTAGTTTTTGCTTACCCAGACTTCAACAAATGGTTTCAACTAGCCACTGATGCTTCACACATAGATTTTGGTGCCATCCTATCACAATTGGATGAAAATGGCCAGAAACAAGTTATTGTCTATGCTAATAGAACACTCAAGCCAACAGAACTCAAATATGGCTTAACAGAACTAGAAGCTGCTGCAGTTATTTGGGCTCTCAAATACTTTCAACAATACTTGAAGAATAGAAAAGAGTTTGACATCATAATTGACAATATTGGCTTCAAATGGCTCAATAAAAATAAAAAAAAACAAAGTGCCAAACAGTCTTGATGGAATGATTTTTTAGCAGACTACAAATATATAGTACATCACAAACCAGGAAAACTACACACCAATGTTGACAGCCTTTTAAAAATGAGACAATATTAATACCAACATCAACACCAACAAAACACTAACAAACTTAACAGCAGAACAAATAACAAAATCAACAACAATAGATCCAGAAAACTACAACAACATCAAAAACTATTTGGAGACTTTTACCATGTCAGAAAATTGGTCTTTAAGTAAAAAACATTGATTACAACACCAATCTAAACAATATTTTGTACACCACAACAAAATCTATTACAAGAATCATAGAAATTCAAACCAACCACTCAGATTAGTACAAGAGAATGAAAAAGAAACAATCTTATACAACATGCACACAAATTCTTCTTCAGCATACTTGGAAAGAGATGGAACAATACAAAGAACTCTTGAACATTACTTTTGGTCTCAAATGCAAAAAAACATTTGACAATATGTAGAATCTTGTGATAGTTGTCAAAAAAGAAGAAGAACCTGGCCCAAGAACTTTTAAATCCAATCAAAGTTGGACAATCTTTTGACAGAGTTGGAATTAATTTAGTCAGACTATTATCTATCACAACTCAAGAAAATTGTTATATTGTAGTTGCAATAGATTATCTTACCAAATGGCTTGAAGCTAGAGCCATCCAAAAAGCAGATGCAAAATCAGTAGCAAATTTCATCTATGAAGACATTATTTGTAGACATGGATGTCCAATTGAACTCTTGTCTGATCAAGGAACACATTTTGTGAACAACTTGATACAAGAAATTTGTGAACAATGTTACCAGACAAAATTAGAAATATTGTTTAGCATGAAATTACCCTTATAAATCTTATTACTAATTAGCATATATTATTGTTTCAAATTATCACTTATTACATTAGCAAAATATCCGAAATTATCATTTAATTAATAACCCAATTTGTACATAACACAAATGTAACCTAATTGTGATGATCAATCATGCAATACTCCGAACTATGTAACATTCAAAACATTCGCCAAAATTTGTAAGAAATTTGCTGAAATAATTGATAGTTTACCAAAATATCTAATAGTTTACAGAAATAACTTGTAGTTCACCAAAATGTATCTTTAATTCAGTGAAATTATAGAAAATAGCAAAGTTCAAGTTCATAGAATAGTGTTACGACAAGTTGTATAAAAGAAGAGCTTTTCTCTTCGAGGAAATATATCTTATTTCAGATTTAATAATTAGAATCAGCCTTTACACACAAAAACAAAATAAATATCAAATAAATTCAAAAAACCAAATTCTTAATTATTTCCCTTGGAATTAACCAATTCCTACTAACAGTTTGAAATTGATTAGCTACCAATTTCAGTAGACTGTTAAAGCACTTCCAGGCCTGGATCCAAAACGACTTCCATAAATCATCAGTTTTGCTTTTTTTTTACATTTCTTTTATTCTCTTTCTTTTCTTATTATAAATTATTTGGGTAGTCTACAGACGAGAATTCCTATAGAAGAGTTGACTTTCACAGCAAAGTAACTACACATTTTTAGTAAGCTTTTAGATGAGCAATTCCTGGAAAAGAGTTGATGTTTACTACAATGTAACTATACAAAGTAACTGGCATGAAATTGGCTATTCCACTTATAAGCCCAGCAGTTCAAATTATAGGAGATAATTTGAAGATAAATTCAGTTACTGGAGGTTCAACCACATCCAGAAAACGTGAATTCACAGCAAACAGGCATCAACAACATTGAAGAAAAGAGACCAAAAACCTCCAGTAACATTTGGTGCTCTCCCATGGAAATAATACAGCAAAACAACTTCAAAGTGGCAATCATACCAGTGTTACCGGAGGTTTTTGGTCTCTTTTCTTAAATGTTGTTGATGCTTGTTTGCTGTTTTATTCACGACTAGAGGAAGTAGTTGAACCTTCGATAACTGAATTTATCTTCAAATTATCTCCTATAATTTGAACCGCTGGGCTTATAAGTGGAATGGCCAATTCCGTGCCAGTTACTTTATGTAGTTACGTTGTAGTAAACGTCAACTCTTTCCCAGGAATTGCTCGTCTGGAAGCTCACTAAAAATGTGTAGTTACTTTGCTGTGAAAGTCAACTCTTCTACAGGAATCTCGTCTGTAGGCTACCCAAATG
>JAAOMT010000779.1:202879-221735 GCA_016748015.1 Geosiphon pyriformis | reverse complement strand
AGAAGATACATTTTCTTGAAGAGAGAAGCTCTTCTTTTATACAACTTGTTGTAGTACTAGTCTTTGAACTTGCACTTTTTCTCTTTTCTAGAATTTCGGTGAACTAAAGATACATTTCGGCGAACTACAAGTTATTTCGCTGAACTATGAATTATTTCGGCCAATTTCCATTAATTTCGGCGAATTTTTGCTATGTTATATGGTTCAGGGTATTGTGTAAATTGATCATCTCAATTTCTATGGTCCAAATCGGGTTATTGATTAAATGATGATAATTGCTAATTTGATTAAATAATAAGTGAAATTCGAAACGATAATAATATGTGCTAATTAATGATAGGAATTATAAGGGAAATTTCATGCTAATTAATAGCTAAAATTCTACTGGTAACACCAGACACAACAACTCTAAAGTATTACCAATCAATTTACATTCACTGCAAGCAAAGATTCAACATTCTAGATGAAATTGAAGTTGTCAAGAAATCAGTATACCAATACATTGAAAACCACATTAACAATTATCTTTTTGGAAATTACAATATCTCAGAAGTTAGAAACAATCTTTACAACAATTTAGCACACTATTCACAGTTGAAAACTGAAGACCTTAACAGTGAAACACTTGCCACTTAGTTTCAAGAACTTAATTTTAACATTATCAAGTACTGTGAAGAAACATATTCAGTGCAGTTTCAATATTCTATTGATTTTGAATTGGAGACAGAAACAAGCAACAAAGGCAAACACAAATTGAAGCAATACTCAAAAACCACCCCAAATACTTCAATACTACCAAAAACAACTGCCAAACACTTACAAACACCTGAACAAGGAACCAGTTCAAAACTTCCATTCACTATCACATCTTTTCCAGCTTTACTTGCACAAACACAAATACCTAATTCACCTTTGAATTGATTTGCAAGACCAAAAGATTTTACATTACTCAGAAGTCCCACCAGACAGCAAAAACCCTTTCAAACTAGTTCCAATCTTCTTGATTTTCTAACTGAAAATCAAAGTGAACACTCTGAGACAGCAGCAAATGAAGAAAATGACTCTGAAATAACTGAAGAAGAATTAATAAACAGTGAAAACAAAGAAAATGAAATGACAGCATACATCACAAAAATCCCTGAATTTAATGGAGAAAACATTGAGACCAGTTCTCAAGAATGGCTCGACCAAGTTACTAAAGCTGAAGATGCAAATAAATGGAATGCTGCCAGAATGTTAAGAACAATTCCCTACTTTCTCAAAGGAACAGCAGGAGAATGGTTTAAAAACTTGGCCGCTCTATTTAATGATTGGGACGCTTTCAAAGCAGCCTTTCTTGAACAGTTCACTGACAATAATACCTCCATCACCCTTTGAAATTGTTTTCGCAATATCAAATAAAAACCCTCCAAATCTGTTATGACTTATATTGGGAAATTCAACCAACTTCTCAAACAAATTCACCAACTTGAAACTAATGATTATTATTCTGATGCTCAAATCTTGGATCAATTTATCACTGGTTTAAAAGATAAACTAATTAAAAAGATTCGTCCATATGCCCCAGAAGATTTAAACTCTGCTATTTAGCATGCAAAGAAATATGAAATGGCCATGGAAGAAGCCAATCATACAAAACTTGTGAACTTAGCCATTAGAGAAACCAGCTTAGCAGCTGAAGAAAAAATTGACCAACTCGCAAAGAAAGTCGAAAACTATTTCACCAACCAACAACAACAGCAACCCCAAAGATATCAACCACCCCAAAGACAAAATCAAAACAACTTCACATCACTCTCTAATAACTAGCCTCAGAGTTGCCATTACTGTGGAATTCCTGGCCACTGGAAAAGATATTGCAAAAAGCTACAATGAGACCAACAAAATAAGAGTAATCAACATTACCCTCTACTATAGCAATCTTATTATCAACCACCACCACCAGCTTACTATCCACCAAAACTCCAATATCAAAGTAATTATTATTAGCCTGCCTCATAACCAATTCAACAGCAATACCAACAACCACCCACACAATATTATCAAGTGCCTGCTCGAAAATTAATCTCACAAAATCAATTTACACCACAAAACTGATACCAAGTAAACAACAATAGAATCAATTCGAACAACCAATTAGTTCTCTGAAATCCAGCTCAGCCAAGACCCACCCATTATCATACTCAACCCAGTTATTTAACAATGCCAGAAGAACAAGATTTTCACCATACTGCACCCTCGGAAGGTAGAGCTGCAGCACAACAACAAAACCTTTTCTATACTCTTACCACAATCTCACCAGCCAGAATTGCTAAAAACGCTAACTTTTCAGATATATTCTCTTTTGAGTTCGAAGCAAATGAGTTACCATTCCTGCTTAGCAATACAGCCACCAACAAACAAAAAGCAATCATGGCTATGTATACTGAAACAGAAGTCGAAAGAAAGACAATTCGCTTGATCCTAGACAGTAGATTTGCCAGAAGCATTATCACCTACCAGTTAATACAACAGTTGAAGAGAAATGTTGACTGACCAGCTCAAACAGTAATCATCACTGCCGATGGTATGAAAAAGACTCCAGTAGGAGAAATTGACAATTTTCCATTCACTCTTGATGGAATTACCATTCCAGTTAAAGTTCTTGTAATGGACACACCCCAGTACCAAGCTCTCGTCAGAAATAATTGGCTTCAAAAAGCCAATGCTAATCTGAATTGGGAGACATAAGAGTTAACAATCTCCTACCAAAGATAATACGCCCGGGTACCTGTCACTTGTAATACATTCAACAAATGCTCCGAAAAAGCCCTGGCTTTTAAATTCAAACCAGAAGAAGAAAAGCCCATCATTGAAACATTTATGGCACTTAGATCAACCTCCAATTGGGCTAATGAAACTGAACAACAGTACTTTTTAACAAATGATTCTTTTGAAACAGAAGAACCAGTGACAACTGGATGGAATGTCCCCTATTCAAAACCAGAACCATAAAAACAATGCCCCTATATTCCACTCAAATACAAGGACTGCCACAAGAAACTCTCCTCAATGGGAGCCTGCATTTCACCTGAAAAAGAATATGAAAATCATACTTGTTATTACTGCAAGGCTTGCCATAGAGAACAATGGGGCCATCTAATAAAAAGAAACAGAAAATGGGATAACACCCCTTGTTTGACTTGTGAAGATATGCTACCAGAAGAATGCAATTGGATTGATGTAGCAATGAGAGGAGGAGTCTGTGATCAGACCTGCCAATATGCTTTATCAATTTCAGAAAAAGTAAAAAGAAGAACACTCTTTGATACAGCATACAACAGTGCTCTCAACAAACTGTACTATTATCCTCATAATGCTGAAATAATTTTCGACCTAGCAATGGCTTTAATCAATGGAGCCACTCAAGAAAATGTTTGTCAAATGAAAGAATCAGAATACATTGCATACACCTTTGAAATTGCTGGATACAACTACAAAGATAAAGTAGAAGTATATCACCAAATTGCCAGTTACACTTACCTGACCAAAGAAGTTCAAGCTCAACAGCTAGAGCAAATGAACGTTAAATTGTGTGAAAAATGCATAATGCTCTGTGATGAACAATGGTGCCCTGAATGCTATGCTTTTAGCATTTCCCTGCCCAGTGAAAACAATGAAAACAAAATTAAATTTGGAGAACCTGAAGCAACAGAAGAAATTGAAACAACACCCATCTATCTTATTAAAAGTCAGCCTGTCTTACAACTCAAATACTTTAACAACAACAGACAAGGAATAAAAACCGAAAAAACACATGAAATTGATGCTGGATATAATCTAAGATATCCAGACAAGAATATTCTTGTTCTCAAACCCAAATCTCTCACAAAAATTAATCTCAAAATTGCACTCGAAATCCTGCCAGGAGCAATGGTTCAAATCACCTCTCAGTCCTCTCTAGCAAGCAAAGGAATCAATATCAAAGGAGGAATAATTGATGCTGGATATACGGGAGACATTACAGTAATGCTTCAAAATGAAACTAACAAACTATTCAAGATTGACCATGCTGAAAAAATTGCCCAAGCTATTTACCTACCCCTAATCAACATTTCGGGTTTACAACTAGTCAATCAAAAAGAACAATTAGAAAAAAGTGATAGAGGAACCCAAGGTTTTGGTTCAACTGGACAATTCACAGTTCCAGTTAATATAGCTCTTAACACACAGAATGAATCCCACCAGATTCTCAGACTTCCACAACCAATTACCATTTTACTCTTTGGAGAACATCCGAAAATCTACATCTGCCCAAAGCCAACAACCACATGACAAATTTTTGAGTCCAATGAACAAGTCTGCTTGGAACATAATATTTTGATCCCAAATATTTATATTCCAGAAGGAACAAAGAAAGTCTAAGTTACTTTTTACAATCCCAAAAATTACCCCATAATTCTATTAAATAACTCAGAAATTGGAGTCATTCACAGTAACATCTTTCAACAAGAACTACCCCAGACAGTTCCCAATTTTTTGGAAATCATTGGACATTTACTATCAAAAATCAACCCAAACTCTAGCTCTAAAAACTACCATGTTGTTATAAAAAAACTATCTCGAATCAACATGGAACAATTTGAACCAAAACAACAAAACCAGCTCAAAGAGCTAATTGCAAAATTTGCTGATATCTTTGCTGAAAACAACAATAACTTAGGAAGAACCAATTTGGTCTAACACCAAATTTATACAGGAGATGCCAAACCAAGAAGACAACAAACATATCAAGTTGCTCCAGAAAGCCACCAATTCATCAGAGAAGAAGTACAACGAATGCTTAACAATAGGTTCATTCAACCCTCCATGAATCCTTGGGCTTTACCTGTAGTGCTAGTTAAAAAAAAATGGAAAGATATGATTTTGTGTTGACTATCAACAACTTAACAGTGTTACAATTGGAAATGCCTACCCCCTTCTCTGAATTGATAACATGTTAGATGCTCTTGGAAAATCCAAATACTTTTCAACACTAGATTTAGAAAGTGGTTACTGGCAAGTTGCTATGGATCCCAAAAATCACCCCAAAACAGCATTCACCACCCAAGGCGGAAATTATGAATTCAATGTAATGCCCTTTGGATTATGCAACACACCAGCAACATTTCAGAGATTAATAGATGTTGTGTACCAAGGGCTCTTTTGGAAGTCAGTAGTCATTTATCTTGATGATATTGATGTTTATTCTCTATCATTCGAATTACACTTAAAACACCTGTGAGAAGTTTTTCAATGATTACAAAAAGCAGGACTAAAACTCAACATCGAAAAATGCTACTTTGGAAAAACAAGCTTGGTCTTTCTTGAATCAAACCAGACCCTGGAAAAATCAGCACTATCAAAAACTTCAAAACTCTTCAAAACACTACAGAACTAAGAGGGTTCATAGGGTTAGCCTCCTACTATTGGAAATTTATCAAAGAATTCTCAAAAATCGCAAAACCTCTTAACCAGCTTACCACCAAAAATGTTGAATACAAATGGATTGTTGAATGCCAAAATGCATTTGAAATCCTCAAAGAAAAACTAATGACAGCTCCAATTCTCATCTACTCAGATTTCAGCAACCAATTTTGATTAGCAACAGATGTCTCTTATACTGCCTTTGGTGCCATCTTATCACAATTAGATGACAATGGAAATGAGCGAGTAATCGCTTATGCTAGCAGAACATTAAAACCAGCTGAGAAAAACTACTTTACCACAGAACTAGAAACAGCAGCCATAATCTGGGCCCTACACCACTTCAACCTTTATTTCAGGCCTAAAAAATTCGATATTATCACTAATAATATTGGACTCAAATGGCTTTAGAACAAAAACACCCAACTGAACACAAAACAAACCTGATGGACAGGATTTTTAGCCAACTACCAATACATTGTACATTACAAACCAGGAAAACTCCACACCAATGTTGATTGTCTCTTAAGAATGAGGCAAGATTAGAACATAAAAACAACACCTATTTGAATTAACAACAAAACAACAAACAATGAACCCCGAAAACTACAACAATCTCAAACAATATCTGGAAACATTAATGATCCCAACAGATTGGTCTCCAGATGAAAAACATCGACTACAACAACAAGCCAAACAATATTTTCTACACAACAACATTATTTATCATCGAAATTTCAAAAACCCAGACAAACTATTCAGATTAATACAAAAACAGGCAAAAGAGACTATATTATACAACATGCACTCAAATTCTTCATCAGCACACTTCGGAAAAAACAGCACCATCCAAAGAACACTAGAATACTACTTTTGGCCTCAAATAAGAAAAGACATTCACAAATATGTCAAATCTTGTGATAGTTGTCAAAGAAGAAGAGGAACACGCCCTACTGAACCATTAAATCTAATCAAAGTTGGACAACTCTTTGACCGAGTTGGTATCAATTTAGTCAGACCACTATCTATTACCACTTAAGGAAACTGTTATATTGCAGTAACTGTAGACTATCTTACTAAATGGCCCGAAGCCAGAGCCATTCAACAAGTAGATACAAAATCAGTAGCAAATTTTATCTATGAAGACATTATTTGTAGACATGGATGTCTAATTGAACTTTTATCTGATCAGGGGATACACTTTGTGAACAACCTGATACAAAAAATTTGCAAACAATCCAATGTCAAAAGACCTCTGTTTTTACTCTACCATCCATAAACAAACAGACTTGTGGAATGTTTTAACAGAACATTGTGTGAGTCATTAGCCAAAGTCTCAACCGATTTTGAGCAAGAGTGAGATATCTTTATTCCATTAGTGTTACTAGCATATAGAACACTAAAACAAGATACCACAAAACACACACTATTTGATTTAACTTATGGAAGGACAGCAACATTACCAATTAGTTTCACAGTGGAAACATACCCAGCACAACCAATTGATAAAAACAATTTCCAGAAAACACTACAACAAAGAGCCTACACTCTGCTTAGCACATTGGAAGAAAAATGACGAATAGCAGCAACTCATATTGAATATTCTCAAGCTCAACAAAAAAGAAAGACATGACAATAAATTACCACCTATTATCAACAAATTTAAAGTTGGAAATAAAGTTCTCTTATACAGAACTAAAGCTGAAAAACAATGAAGTGGAAAATTCGAAAATAAATAGGATAGACCATTTTTTATCTATGAAATTCTAGGCAATGGATCATACAAGCTAAGACTTGATGACAAAATCCTAGTAAAAGTTGCACATGAAGATCGTTTGAAACACTATAATTCCAAAAACAATCCTGAATCATTAATTCCACAAATTGGCACACATTCCCCTTTAATCAATCCCGAAGATATTCCCCGGAATTTAGAATCAATAGTTGTCATTGAACAACCTCCCAACTTGAACACTTAATTTAAATTTATTATTATAGTTATCTTTTTATAATTTAGAAACAATCTCACAAAAACAAAACAAAAATAACATAAAAACCCATACACCAAAAATAATTTTCTTTTATTTTCAAATCTCTTATAATGACTATTCCTCAAAACATTTAACAATTATCCCAAAAACTAATGTTAGCTTTAAAAACAATACCCGAATTATCTATTACTGTTACTGGAAATTACATTAATTATACCCAAACAGAAGTAGTCACAAATTTAGCTCCAAATTCACGAAAATATCACCCATATAAGAAAAACACAAGAAGTTATTCTGGAATTCACCTGCCAGAACTTTTAAAGCTTGCTTTAAGAGAAAACTTAATGCTCACTCCTATTAGTATTCCACCGAATGCTACTATTCAACAAAAACTTCAACTGTGTTTTAATGAAGAAAACTACAACTATACTCCAATATATAGATATTTCTATGTTGGAAAAACACTTTATAAACAAAAACGGGAGCTTACAGCAGTAAACCTTACAAAAGAAGCTATTTAGAAACAACTTCACAATGAATTTAAGACAACAGCTGGACCTACAAACAGTTGTTATAAACTAAGAGCTGCTCTTAGACTTTATGACCTATTCCACACCTGTAAAAACGTCCTACAAAACCCAATTTTTCAGCCTTTGAAGATTCAATATATTGGAAAGCTCACAGAACTGAAATTTCAACAATTTTCAGACCAAATTTCTTTAATAATTTTAGATTATTATCTGGAAATTACAGACAGTACTTGGACTTCGACAGAGCTCAATCTTGAGAAGAAGGTTATGTTACCAGACAAAATTAAAGATATTGTTTAGCATGAAATTACTCTTATAAATCTTATCACTAATTAGCATATATTATCATTTCAAATTATCACTTATTACATTAGCAAAATATCCGAAATTATCATTTAATTAATAACCCAATTTGTACATAACACAAATGTAACCTAATTGTAATGATCAATCATGCAATACTCCGAACTATGTAACATTCAAAACGTTTGCTAAAATTTGTAAGAAATTCACTGAAATAATTGATAGTTTGCCAAAATATCTAATAGTTCGCAGAAATAATTTGTAGTTCACCAAAATGTATCTTTAGTTCAGTGAAATTATAGAAAATAGCAAAGTTCAAGTTCATAGAATAGTGTTATGACAAGTTGTATAAAAGAAGAGCTTTTCTCTTTGAGGAAATGTATCTTACTTCAGATTTAATAATTAGAATCAGTCTTTACACACAAAAACAAAATAAATATCAAATAAATTCAAAAAACCAAATTCTTAATTATTTCTCTTGGAATTAACCAATTCCTACTAACAGTTTGAAATTGATTAGCTACCAATTTCAGTAGACTGTTAAAGCACTTCTAGGCCTGGATCCGAAATGACTTTCATAAATCATCAGTTTTGCTTTTTTTTTACATTTCTTTTATTCTCTTTCTTTTCTTATTATAAATTATTTGGGTAGCCTACAGACGAGAATTCCTGTAGAAGAGTTGACTTTCACAGCAAAGTAACTACACATTTTTAGTAAGCTTTTAGACGAGCAATTCCTGGAAAAGAGTTGATGTTTACTACAACATAACTATATAAAGTAACTGGCATGGAATTGGCCATTCTACTTATAAGCCCAGCAATTCAAATTATAGGAGATAATTTGAAAATAAATTCAGTTACTGGAGGTTCAACCACATCCAGAAAACGTGAATTCACAGCAAACAGGCATTAACAACATTGAAAAAAAGAGACCAAAAACCTCCAGTAACAATGATTCAATGTCAAAAGACCTCTATCATCATCTTATCACTCTCAAATAAATGAACTTGTAGAATGTTTCAATAGAACATTATGTGAATCTCTAGCCAAAGTCTTAACAGATTTTGAGTAGGCATGAGATATCTTTATTCCATCAGTATTACTAGCATACAGAACACTAAAACAAGATACTACAAAACACACACTATTTGATTTAACTTATAAAAGAACAGCAACATTACCAATTAATTTCACAGTAGAAACATACTCTAATTAATAAAGAAAACTTTCAAGAAACACTCCAAAGAAGGGCCTATACTCTTTTTAGTACACTGGAAGAAAAAAAAAGGACAGCAGCAACTCATATTGAATATTCTCAAGCACAACAAAAAGAAAGACATGACAACAAACTACCACCCATAACCAATGAATTTAAAGTTGGAAATAAAGTTCTCTTATACAGAACTAAGGCTGAAAAACAATGGAGTGGAAAATTTGAAAACAAATGGAATGGACCATTTTATATTCACGAAATTCTAGGCAATGGATCATACAAGTTAAGACTTGATGACAAAATACTAGCAAAAGTTGCACATGGAGATAGATTGAAACACTATCACTTCAGAAACAATTCTGAACCATTAATTCCACAAATTGGTATACATTCTCTTTTAGTTAAACCTGAAGATATTCCCCAAAATTTAGAACCAATAATTATAATAGAACAACAGCCAAACTTGAACACTTAAATTCAATATAATTTTACAATAATCCTTTTAATAACACACAAAGACAAAAATAATAAATAAATTACAAAAACACACAAACCCAAAAACAAATAAAACCCCATATCCAAAAATAATTTTCTTTATTCTCTTTTTTCATTAATTAGTCAATTTTATTATGATTATTCTCCGAAATATTCAACAAATATTCCAAAAATTAATGTTAGCTTTGAAAACACTTCTTGACTTATCCATAATGATTAATGAAAGTCAAATTAATTACATTCAAAAAGAAACCACAGCCCCAATAGTAAATAATTCTCAGAACTACCACTCCTATAAAAGAAAAACAAAAGATCATTCTGAAAAGAAATTACCAGAACTTTTGAAGCAAGCACTAAAAGAAAACCTTTTAATTGCTCCTATTGACATTCCACCAAATGTCACAATTCAACAGAAACTTCTACTATGTCTCAATGAACAGAACAATGAATATACTTTTATATATAGATATTTTCATATTGGGAAAACACTTTACAAACGAAAACTGGAACTTAAAGCAACCAACATCACTTCTGAGGCTATACAAAAACAAATTCACAATGAATTTAAAACAGCAGCTGGATCAACAAACACTTGCTACAAACTTAGAGCAGCTTTTAGACTCTATGATTTATTCACTACTTGTAAAAACGTCTTACAAAATCCAATACTCCAACCAATGAAAGTTCAATATATTGGAAAACTCACAGAACTGAAATTTCAACAATTTTCAGACCAAATTACTTAAATTATCTTGGACTACTATCTTAACATCACAGATAGTGCTTGGACTTCGACAGAGCTCAGTCTTGAAGAGGAGATTATGTTACCAGTAGAATTTTAGCTATTAATTAGCATGAAATTACCCTTATAATTCCTATTATTAATTAGCATACATTATTATTAATTCGATTATTACTTATTATTTAATCAAATTATCAAATATCATAACTCAATCAATAATTTGATTTGTACTCTAGAAATTAAGATGATCAAATTACACAATACCTTGAACCTTTTAATATAGTCAAAATTCGCCGAAATTAATGAAAATTTGCCGAAATAATCAATAGTTCAGTGAAATAACTTGTAAATTTGCCAAAATGTATCTTTAGTTCACCCAAATTGTAGCAAAGAGAAAAGTGCAAGTTCAAAGACTAGTACTACAACAAGTTGTATAAAAGAAGAGCTTCTCTCTTCAAGGAAATGTATCTTCTCATAGTATCTTATCATAGTATCTTACTTTAGATATCTTAATTGAAACAAATCACCTTTTACAAAATCAAATAAAAATTAAATATTTGAAAACCAAATTCTTAAATTATTACACTTGAAATTCCCTCAACACAACTAACGTTTTGAAATTGATTAGCTACCAATTTCAATAAACTGTTAGTGACTCCAGGCCTGGATAGAAAACGTTTTACTTGATAAAATCCTATTTCTTTTACTTTTCTTTTATTTTTTTTTTCTTTTCTTATTACAATCATTAAGGTAGCCTATAGACGAAATTCCTATAGAAGAGTTAACTTTCACAGCAAGGTAACTACACATTTTTAGTGAGCTTCTAGATAAGCAATTCCTGGAAAAGAGTTGACATTTACTACAATGTAACTACATAAAATAACTGGCAAGAAATTGGCATTCCACTTATAAGCCCAGCAGTTCAAATTATAGGAGATAATTTGAAGATAAATTCAGTTACTGGAGGTTCAACTACTTCTAAAAAACGTGAATTTGCAACCAACAGACATTTACAACATTCAAAAAAAGAAACCAAAAACCTCCAGTAACACCGTAATGTCAATAACTTCAGTGCTTAATCTTCAATCAATTAATAAAACAAAAGAATAACAAAAAAAATAAAAGAAATAAAAGAAAATAAGAAAAATGAGCCAAAACAGTTACAAGTTAGTATTTTGTCAATAGCCATAATCAAGAGCTATTGTTCTAGTGTAGTTAAGTATTAATTATTATCAACATAAAGTGTTGATAATAAAGAGTGGATTGAGATAGCAAATAATTATTTATTGATATTTTTGAATAGAAAGATTGCTTAGATCAAATCTAAACTGAGAAGTTTCTAACTAAAGGATTCTAATAATTATAACTTGTAAGTCTAATTGATTCTGAAAGTCTTACTGACTCTGAAAGTCTAATTTTCTAGTTTCTGATACTACTACTATATATATAAATTTTATTGTATGAGATTTTTTGAATTCCTCAATTCTCTAGCCAGAAATCCTGGAATTCCTGAAATTCTGCAATTCTTTTAAGAGGAATTCTGGAATTCTGAAATTCTCAATTCCTTATATGAGAATTCTGAAATTTCTGGAATCCTGGAATTCCTTATTTATTACAACTATTCCTAATTGGCTAATTTATGTACTAATATTTAATTCTTATATTCTATGAGTAACAATGGTTTTATCAAATTATATAAATAGATATAAATGTCTTTTAGTATGATTTTATTCATAAATTTATTATTATTTAAACTATTTAGATCAACATAATTAGTTTTTTTTATTATTGTGTTTTTCAAATTTTTTAAGTTAGATATTTCATTAATAATCTTAATTTTGTTTTTAACTTTGTTGTCTTAAATATAATACTACTTACTAATATGTTTATAATTAAAGATTTTAATTAATGTATTTATAATTTTAAATCTAACAACAAGTTTTTTGAATTGTTTATTAGAATTTTTTATATTATAAACATGTGTATTTTAGTTTTTTTTAAGTTAAAATAGTTTTTTATCTTATCTTTATTAGTATTTGTAATCTTGGTTAAACTGTTGGCCAGTCCTATAAATACAAATGAGTTTATATTAAAAAAAAATATTTAAAAATAGAAATAAAAATTTTTTTTTTTTCACAAAAAATAATAGTTTTGTTATGAACAGAAAATCAATAAGACAAAGAGTTTTTTCAAAAAAATTTTTAGTATTTATTAATATAATAATTAAATTTTTTTTAATTAATGATTTAAAATTGATTAATTATTAATTTTAATAAATCAAATTAGTTTTTTTCGGCTTTATAAAAAATTATTTCTACTTTATAATATTGTTATTTTTTATTGTTTTATTAAAAAACTCATAATTATTAATAATATTATTTATAAAATAATTAAAAAAAACAGTTTTAAATAATATTTAATTTTTAAAAATGTTGTTTAGTTTTTATATTATTTATTAATTATGTTTTAATAAAAATAAAAAATTGATTTTAATATTTTAGCTTTATTTTATTTATTAATATTTGCTAATTTTATAATTTTGTTAAATTGTTCTTAAAAATTAATATTAATATTTTTTTAAAAATTTACAATCATATTTTTTTTTATTTTTTTAAATTTGGTCAATTTTTTTTTGTTTTTTAAATACTTTGTTAGTTTTTTAAATAGATAATTATTTATTAATTAATTTTTATTGTTAATTTAAATTTTTTAATAATATAAAATTTTTTTGGTCTTGAAAAATAAATAAATATATTGTTATAAATATAAATATAATATTAAAGTTTATAAGTTAATGTAATTTTAGTTTATATTTAGGAATTTTAGTGTATTTAAAAGTTTTTTAAATTAGGTTTTTTGTATAATATTTAATTTATTTTGGTGTTTTTTATTTTTTTAATAGGTTATTCAATTTTTAATAAATTAACCTTATACTTTAATTAATGTTTTTTATCAAATTATTTATATAATTTTAATACTTTTAATTAATTTAACAAAATAAATAATGACAAAAAAAATAAAAATACAAAAAAAATAAAAATAAAAATTAATATTTTATTAATAATAATTAAAAACTAAATATCTAAATATTTAAATATTTTTTCTTTTTTTAATAGTACTATTATATATATATAATTTTTATAATATAAAATATTTTAATACTTTTAGTTATTTCTATATTTTTTTTAAATTATTGTTAATATTTTTAGCATTTTTAGAACTTTAAGCATTTTTTTTGGTAATTTTAAAATTTTTGATACTTATAAAATTTCTAAAATTTTTTAAAATTTTTCTTATTATATTATTTTTTTAATAATTTTTATTTTTTTATGAGTAATAATATTTAAGTTTAAAAAAATAATAATATTATTAGATTTTTATTTAGATATTTATAATTGTTATATGTTATTTAAATAAAATAATTTTTTTGTTTTTTATTATTGCTGTTTTTTTGTTTTAATTTTAAGTTAAATAAAAATTAATAGTTTTTTTTACAAAATTTTACAATAATAAATTAAAATTATAATTTCCAAAAAAATAATTGTTTGTTAAATGTTTTTTTTATAATTACAATTCTATTTAAAATTTAAAATTTTTATTTACAAAAAATGTGAATTGTTTAATAATATTTTAGAATTGTTATATTAAAAATAATTATTACTTTGTATAATTTTTTAGTGTATTAAAATCTTAAAAAAGCATTAAATATTATTAAAAAATTTGTTAATATTAAATTTATTGTAAATATTATTATTAATAAAAACTATTAAATTTTTAATAATTATTTATTTTCAATGTTTTTATATTTTAGATTTGTATAATATTGAGTTTATAAATAGTTAATTTTATGTTAATAATTTTAATATAATCACTTTATAATAAAAATAAATTTTTTACAAAAAATTTTGATTATAGATTTTATTATAATAAATAATTATTTTAATGTTTTTAAAATCCACTTTTTTACAAAAATTTTTGACTGTAAATTTTTTAATAAAATAATAGAAAAAATAAAATGAAAATAATATTTAAATTTTTAATAAATTGTTAAAAGAATGTTTTTTTTTAAAATTTGAAATAATTAATTTGTATATTAAAATTAATAACTAATTAATTTTAGAGTATTAGTTAAACTAGATAATTTCAAAATAAATAAATAACAATAAATTTGGTTTTTTAACATAAAAATTTATTTTGTTAATTTGTAATAATTATTTTAATTTAAAAAAAATAAAAATAAAAGTTTTTTTTTTATATATTTAATTATAATATTTTAACATTTTTTTTTGTTAATATTTTTATAAACTATTAAAAACTAAATATACTTTTTAGTAAACAGTAACTATTTTATTAAACTATAAAATATTTTGTTAGATTTTTAAGTCTTTTTATAAATTCTTAAATATTACAAAGTTTAAGATATTACATAATTTAATTATTGTATTTAATTATATTTGTTTATTAAACAAATTGAATTATTAATTAAATAATAATAATTGATAATTTGGTTAAATAATAAGTAATAATATATAAAATAATAATATATATTAATTAATAATAAAAATTTAAGAATAATTTTATGTTATTTATAGCTCAAATTTTACTTAATAACAATAAAAAAAAACTATTACTTAAAGCCAAAAACAGTGTTTTAACAACAGTCAAAGACTGCTTAGTTTCTATTTTACTTAAAAAAAGCATTTTGTAGTGGTTGGATTACACTTGTTAAAGCAAATAAAAAAAATTGAACATATTAAAAAATATATAAAATAATGTTTTTTTAATATGATTTTTTTTTTGAAATTTATTAAATTTTAAATTATTATATTATATTAAACAAGTTTATTTGAAATATTTTATGATAACAGCAAAATAACAGATTAAAAATTTACTAGAAGTTTAATTATATTATTTAATAAAAATTTAAGATTATCAACTTAAAAGCTTTTTTACCAATTGTTATATTAATAAAAGAATATGAAAAATCTTAACAAGAAAATTTGATATAATAAATAAAGTTCACCTTCAAATTTTCTTTATTTGGTCCGAAAGACACAACTTAATCATACTCCACTGTATTTTGATTTCTGTACAATTTTTCAGCCCCATCGATAATCCGTTCAAATTGAGAGAAATATGAGTCGGTAAAACCTTTCTCTTCAAATATTGTTGTAATTGTGTTGGGATCCATGTTTTCTTCACTACGCTCAGATAACAATCGCTCGACTTGAGCCTGAACCTTTTCAAAGAAATGTAGTTTTAAGTGATGAAGGTCGTGGTATACCCTGGAACGAATCTTACAAAATCGTCCGAGATAAAAATCTCGCTTTCTTTCGTGAAACACGTCGATTTCTTCAATACCATCAGCTGAAGAATCCGAATCAGACTTATTGCGTGACTACGTAACATAAAGTTTAAATTAAGCTTTTGTAATAAATTCTTTATTCAGTTTGTTAAACACTATTAAAAAACCTACTTGTAGTGTTTTCCGGTTATAAGGTTGTCCACTCAAGGATACTTTGAAATATGCTGGCTTGCTACTATTGCATGCATCACAAAAAGCATGTGGAGAATAATAGCTGGTATATTTCGGATAGAAATTCAAGCATCTCTATGATAGCAATTTTATATTAGAATATATTCTAAAAAGGTAAATCAGGTTGAAAGAATGACAGTAAACCTTAAATTCTAAGGTCCATACAGAGCTGGCAACAAGTGAATCTCTATATCCGTCAATCTTCCTGTCAATTATTTTCATTGAAGACCTAAAATATTGATCTGAGGGGTTTTAATGATTCAAAATTGCGTCAGATATTTTAATATAAAAAATATGACTCTATAAAAGGTTCACCTACGTTTTTCAATATCACTGTAATTAGCAACCATCACAAGGTAAATCAAATATTGGATAAACACCTTGAAATGATATTCCAGGTTTTGCGTACTCGCAAATTCTTCTACATGATATAAGTTTGGAGTTAATTTCAATATAGAGTCACAGGATATGTTTTGGGCTACCTGGGAGTTCTATATTGGAGATATCTTCATCCTCTCCTGCTTCAACTATAAAGTCTCTTAAATCATCATTTGGATCCTCAGTTTGCGTTAATTCTTCTTCCTCCGCCTCCTCCTCCTCACCATCATCATCATTATCATCATTATCATCTTTATCCAAATTAATGGAAATATCCTTAGTCTTGTCACGCTTACGAGCTATAAAATTTGAGATGAGCAATAAACAGTAAAAATTTAATCACAACGCCAATTTCATATTACACTTTAATACCTAAAAGCTTTCTGAGACTATCACGATATCGTGATTCCCTTTGGCCTCGAGTGCGCTTTTCTATTATTGCTATGATATCAGAACAAAAGATGGTATAATCAAAATCTGGATGGTATAATCAAAATCTGAGTGATATAAAATGTTAGTTTTTTGAAGGAGTCGAATACGTAAATACCCGATTTATCGAGATCAATTTCTTCTTCTTCAAAGGAACTCGAGCTATCAGAATTAGATGAAGATAGTTGTTGGCGTGAATCTCTTTCTTGGTCAATATCCAGATCAATTTGGACCAATTCTTGTTCATCCTTATTTTTTTCCTGATTTGAAAATTGAACTCTGTGTCTTTTATCTAAAAGTTAAATTATTTATTTTATTGTCGATATGAAATGTAGAGCCCTCTTGAAATAATTACCAAGTAGTTTCTTGAGATTTTTGTTAAAGTCGGTCCGGTTTGTACTGTGACGTAGGCGTGGTCGCTCTGAAACTATTAAAAAAATAGACTTCCAAATACTTGTTTTATCTAAAAAACCTGCAAGACTTGATTGAATATGTTCTATACTCCTATGATACGGAGAAGTTGGAGTTTCTCCACCCCATTCTCTATCTTTGGATTGAGTGCTAACTTGAGAAGAAAGTTTTTTGTAGTCGAGGTAACAAGTTTAGAGATGAGTTCTTTATAAATTAACTTACATTGTTGAGCCGATTTTTCCAACTGGTTCTCTTCCGAGTTAGAAATAATACTCCCTTTGAAGAAGCTTTTTGAGTGAAGGGAAAAAGTTGATCAGAGCCAATCATTATGAATCAAAATACTTTTTTTTGCCTGGGTTTTCGACTCTTCAGAATCGGAGTCAGAAATAACTATAATTCTTTTTATAGGAAGCTTGACATTTTGTAGTGAATTGTTTTCACTTGAACCCGAAAGAATTATGTCTTGTGTGTTAGAAGAATTCCGTCTAGAGGGAGTTGAAGGAAACTCTATGCTCTCAATTAGTATCAAAGGCTGAGGGAGGCTTTCTATGGAATCGTGATGTGAAGGAGAATGGGTCGCCGTCGCAGTTGCCTTCGCTTTCGCTCGCGTGGTAACCATCTTTGAAAAGTGTACACGCGACTTCAACTAAGATTTTCATTTTCTATGCAGATCGCTAACGCCACAACTGGTTTAGTTTAACGGCCATAATAATCTACAAATATTTGTTTGGTAAAAATAATCAACTCCTTTTGACTTGTATTTGATAATGGTTCTGCCAAGTGAGTTTTCAGCTGCCTTACAGAACTTCAGAACACTGAATCGTGAACAACGAAAGGCTTTGTAAGTACATCTCAATCGCGTGCATAGACCAAGACAAAAACTACCTACCAAAATTTGATTCTACTTGGGAACTTGAAAACTCTTAGTTTGACCGAATTGGTCAGCGAATGTGATTCCTATGATTTTCATATACTTCAGCAAGGCTTGCAACGTTTGGGTTTAGAAGGATTTGATTTGATAGGTGCCCTCCCATTTGAGCTTTCTGTAAAGATTTTCTCACAGCTGAACGCTAAAGATCTGTGTAATTGTCGTCAAGTAAGTGTCTTCGCTATTATTGTACCTTTTTCCTCGTACTTCCCTACTGAATCATTTTTTCTCAATAGGCTAGTAGAACTTGGGGTAATATCACCAAAGATTCATCTATTTGGCGTCTTAAATGTATTGAAATATTCGAAAGAGACGGGTTTGCACCTTCTTTGAATTCTGATACGTGTTGGGAAACTGTTTATCAAAAGCTGTATAGACGAGAGAAAAACTGGTTCGATGGTCGCCCTAAAACACTTAAACCATTCTATGGTCACACAGAAAGAATAAATGACGTG
>JAAOMT010000779.1:125239-202859 GCA_016748015.1 Geosiphon pyriformis | reverse complement strand
CTCTGAAACTATTAAAAAAATAGACTTCCAAATACTTGTTTTATCTAAAAAACCTGCAAGACTTGATTGAATATGTTCTATACTCCTATGATACGGAGAAGTTGGAGTTTCTCCACCCCATTCTCTATCTTTGGATTGAGTGCTAACTTGAGAAGAAAGTTTTTTGTAGTCGAGGTAACAAGTTTAGAGATGAGTTCTTTATAAATTAACTTACATTGTTGAGCCGATTTTTCCAACTGGTTCTCTTCCGAGTTAGAAATAATACTCCCTTTGAAGAAGCTTTTTGAGTGAAGGGAAAAAGTTGATCAGAGCCAATCATTATGAATCAAAATACTTTTTTTTGCCTGGGTTTTCGACTCTTCAGAATCGGAGTCAGAAATAACTATAATTCTTTTTATAGGAAGCTTGACATTTTGTAGTGAATTGTTTTCACTTGAACCCGAAAGAATTATGTCTTGTGTGTTAGAAGAATTCCGTCTAGAGGGAGTTGAAGGAAACTCTATGCTCTCAATTAGTATCAAAGGCTGAGGGAGGCTTTCTATGGAATCGTGATGTGAAGGAGAATGGGTCGCCGTCGCAGTTGCCTTCGCTTTCGCTCGCGTGGTAACCATCTTTGAAAAGTGTACACGCGACTTCAACTAAGATTTTCATTTTCTATGCAGATCGCTAACGCCACAACTGGTTTAGTTTAACGGCCATAATAATCTACAAATATTTGTTTGGTAAAAATAATCAACTCCTTTTGACTTGTATTTGATAATGGTTCTGCCAAGTGAGTTTTCAGCTGCCTTACAGAACTTCAGAACACTGAATCGTGAACAACGAAAGGCTTTGTAAGTACATCTCAATCGCGTGCATAGACCAAGACAAAAACTACCTACCAAAATTTGATTCTACTTGGGAACTTGAAAACTCTTAGTTTGACCGAATTGGTCAGCGAATGTGATTCCTATGATTTTCATATACTTCAGCAAGGCTTGCAACGTTTGGGTTTAGAAGGATTTGATTTGATAGGTGCCCTCCCATTTGAGCTTTCTGTAAAGATTTTCTCACAGCTGAACGCTAAAGATCTGTGTAATTGTCGTCAAGTAAGTGTCTTCGCTATTATTGTACCTTTTTCCTCGTACTTCCCTACTGAATCATTTTTTCTCAATAGGCTAGTAGAACTTGGGGTAATATCACCAAAGATTCATCTATTTGGCGTCTTAAATGTATTGAAATATTCGAAAGAGACGGGTTTGCACCTTCTTTGAATTCTGATACGTGTTGGGAAACTGTTTATCAAAAGCTGTATAGACGAGAGAAAAACTGGTTCGATGGTCGCCCTAAAACACTTAAACCATTCTATGGTCACACAGAAAGAATAAATGACGTGAAACTGAAGGATAATATTTTGGTGACCGGATCATCCGATCGAACCGTACGGGTTTGGGATATAGAAACAGGGGAATGCACCCAAATATTAAAAGGAAACGCTTTCAGCAGTGTTGACTTCTTACCCAAAGAAAAAATCATAGCGGCTTCCACTTTTTTCCGGTAATTACATAAATATTGGATGATATTTTTCCCTCTATTATGAGATCTAAACTCCCAATTGGATTTCTACTTCATCAGGGCTTCTTATATTTGGAATATGGAAACTGGGAAATTGCTACAAGAATTAACCGGTCACGTTAGCGCAGTTCGGGTTATTTCATTGAACAAGAAATATGTCGGTTCCTGTGCATTTGATCGGACTTTAATCGTTTGGGAATGGAAAACTGGGGAACGCATTGCGACAATTCCTGCAGATGTAAATAAAAATGTTTGTTTTATAGTGATCAATACATAACTATATTGAATATTTCCCAACTATTATTTAGGCTTTGGATTTTCGAATTCTTGACACGGCTGTGGTAACATATAGTGGTAAAGAAATTAAAGTATTTGAATTGCCCTCGGGTAAATTCCTATTCTCAAAAACTTTTGATGGGGGAACGTGTGGATGGAGTTATTTTAAGAACGCACTGGCTACGAATTTTGAACCTACACCTGACTACATTGAGAAACAGTTAATATTGCCTGCAAGCATTTCAGATTTAAAAAACTATCCGCCATCTTGTGCACATGCCTGTGATATTAGAAAGGGCCGAATGGTTCACGCCTGTCGGGACAATATTAATTTAAGTTATTGGCAGCTCAAGTTATTGGATAATTATGGGCGTTCAAAAAAAATTCAATACTTGGAAATACAATCAATATGCAATCTCTATACCAATACCTTTACAACAGTAGATATGGATTATCAAAGAATAGTTGTTGGTTGTTCGAATGGTTTGGTAGCGGCCCTGGGATTTGATGAAAACTGATTGACAACATTCTGTGAATTTACAGTTGCCTAGGCTTTGTGTTTATTAATATAGTGTAAAATTTGATTTATAATTCAATAGAACAATAGATTAGTAATTTATAAGGATTTGTCGTTTTAATTAAGATAACAATGGGTGATTCCCACGAAAATTTAAATTAAGCTCTTCAACCGACTGCCATTGTGATATTTTCCTAGTCATGTATTTCCACTCCAAACCGTTCATACATCTTTGCAGTAGTCATGCCTTCGATTTCAGCACACTTAAAGACACGAAAAGAATTAGCAAATGTCCGAGTATTTGTATTGGAAATTAAAATAAATTTTAACTTACTTTTCCAAACAGCATTTGTCCAATATCTTTAATCTCGTTATAATCATGCAAAAGGTGACAATGGTGATCAATTGTGCTTTGAATGTCTATATTTTCTCTTTGTATTATCAATTCAAAAAGCAAGCAACATGAAAGAGAATATAATAAAGATTCAAAAAAAATTCGGATCATATTTGAAAATCTATACTCTAATTTTCCCATTAATTCAATTTCTTCAGCACGTAAGGAGTCGAGACGTTCTTGAAGTGGTTCAATTTGCTTTCTCAATTTTTCCTACATAAGGCAATTAAGTGGTAAAGGATTATAATAGAAGTGGTTTTTAAAGGGACTAAAAGAAAAATCAAAATCACCTTTTCGGCAATAAATATGGGATCTGAATTTGAGTCCAAATCGTCGCAGGGTGGTTCTTTTCGCTTTTAGAAATAGGAATATATTTATTAAACATGAGCGTTAAAGCCTCACTTTGGTCATATATTTGAAATAGCTCTTTCACCTTCAACGTTTGCGAACTTTTCGAAGTTTTTGGAGTGATAGAAGATACCAGTTCCTTTTCAGACTTAATTTCCATCAAAGATAAAGAGCAAGCATATGGTCACTAAAGTCCTTCCAAACTTCTCAAGATAGGGAAATACCTTTTTAGTTACATAAGAATACAACGTTAAAGTCCCCTCAGAGCCATATAGTTGCCTCTTATGTTCTTTCCTTTTTTGAAATTGAGGATTCGCCAACGAGTTTAAAATTCTGTCTTTTTTGGGAAAACAGGTAAGAAAAAACTCACAAAAGATTTTCATTGACAAGTTCCTGTAGAGCTTTCGAGAAAATTTCTGCTTCACAGCTCCCATTACCACCAAACATCTGGCGCAACTCGTAAAGTGACGAGAATTGTTGTAGGGGTTCAGTCGCGTCCTTTGTTTCCTTTTGCTTGTAGAGTTGTACAAGGTGGTTCAAGATTTTCTCCTTTGGAGTCAGGTTTTCTTCTTTTGCTTCCATTGTACTCATATTGCATTCGAGGTACGAAAGCTATTCAAAAGGCGCGTTTTATATTTTCTATATTATTTTGTGTCACTGTGCCATGATCACCAGTTGGAAATATACTGATAATCTTGTTAATAAGAGTTGGTGAAGTTTACAGGGCTTCGTTTAGACCTTTTTTAGTCTACTTTTTCTATTTAGATGGCTTATGTAATACCATTTCTTTCGGCGAAACGAACAACAAAATTGATCGCCAACTTGGCCTATGAAACGCCAAGCTCTAAATTGACCACCTTTCACTTTCGAAACCATATTGGCTTAATACATAATTCTTTAAGGGCATCTAGCACGATCCCCACATCCACAACGAAAGATCACTTGGTCCCTATACAAGGCACATATCCTATTGGTTTTAAAGCCACTGGTCTCTTTTGTGGTATAAAAAAGAGTCAAAAAAAGGATTTAGCCCTTATAACTTCTGAACTTTCATGTACAGCTGCCGCTGTTTTTACCACCAATGCTTTTCAAGCAGCCCCAGTTTTAGTCTCTCGTGAAGTTTTGAGAAATTCTATGGGAGAAAATATTCGAGCTATAATTATCAATTCTGGGTGTGCTAATGCGGTGACTGGTGCCAAAGGTCTGAAAAATGCGAGAAAGGTTTCTAATGCGGTATCAGAATTGGTTCAAGTTCCTTCCAGTACTCTTGTCATGTCGACTGGAGTAATTGGACAACATATCCCGGTGGAAAAAATCATCGAGGGAGCAAATGATGCGTTTGGAAATTTGGGCGACAAACATAAAAATTGGCTTGATGCTGCCGAAGCAATTATGACTACTGATACTTTTCCAAAGCTTCGTTCCTCACAGTTCCAGTTGCCCTCGGGCTTACAATACCACATGGCTGGTATGTCGAAGGGGGCTGGAATGATCCACCCTAATATGGCCACCTTATTAGCTATGGTGCTAACTGATATTCCTATAACGGCTTCTGCTTTAAATATTGCTCTCAAGTATGCGGTGGATCGATCGTTTAATGCTATTAGTATCGATGGTGATATGAGCACTAATGATACCTTTGCAGTCTTAGCCAACGGTGCCGCGGTCTCACATCATAGAGGATTCTCGCCTATAAATGATGTCGAAAGTGCCGATTTTTTACAATTTCGAAATGATCTGACGAGTTTTTCTTCAGAATTGGCTAAATTAATTGTTCGGGATGGGGAAGGTGCTACCAAATTTGTTACAATTCGTGTTACGGTAAGTAAAATATAAATACTCCGAAAAGTTTTAACTGTGAATGATACAAACTTTTTTTTTTGTGAGTAAAGGGAGCTCCCAGTTTTGAAGACGCGAAAAAAGTCGCGTCTACCATAGGGACTTCTGCACTTGTCAAGACCGCATTATATGGCCAAGACGCAAATTGGGGCCGCATTATTTGTGCTATTGGTTATTCAGAAGTCACTTCGATTGATCCCTCTAAGGTCTCTGTTTCATTTGTGCCAACTGATGGTACTGCACCTTTGAATCTTTTAGTTGCTGGTGAACCTGAAAACATTGACGAAAAACGTGCTAGCCAGATCTTGTCGTTGCAAGACTTGGAAATTTTAGTTGAATTGGGGGTTGGGACGCAGGAAGCAACAATGTGGACGTGTGATTTCAGTCATCAATATGTAACTATTAATGCGGATTATAGAACATAATTTGAACTTCAGATTTCAGTCATAATTGGTTGTATAAGGTATTTCAGACTATATAAAATGGAGTTTGAGATGGGAAAAGTTATATAATTGTTTTTTTTTCTTTAGTAAATATTCATTCGAAAAATTTTAACCCTTTGATACGCGAAAATAAAAAATTTTAGCGATTATTCAATTCAATTCATATTGGAACTTTCAGTTAGCCGTTTATTAATCAGATTCCAAATATAAATTCAGCTTTATTTGCTTTTCCAAGTTTTTCAGATAAATTTATTATTTTATAAAAACTTTTCACATCTTAAACAATACATGTAAATAAAAATGTTTCTCTGGGGATTCCACTGAACAAAAGGTAACTTGTAACCTGTTTTCCTTTTTTATGTTCTTTTGCAAGACCTGCACGCTCCTTAGATCCCTCACCAGACGTAAAGATCTAGAAGTTTCCTTCTTGGACTTCCCTGCTCTTTTTCGTCCTGTTGGTCAGGCTTGAGTCATCAGTGTGCGAGAAAAAAACACGAAAAATAACTTTCTGAATCGAGAGTATTTCTCGGGAAAGTGATTTTCATTGATTGTTCTGGCTAAAGAATAGGAAAAGGTGTTGCAGGCAACTGCTACTAATAATGATGCACCTTATATTGACTATTTCTATCGCCAGAACTTTTATACATCCATGATTTACTTTAAAGTTTAAACAATTTACTTACACTTTCTTCGTTTGATTGATTGGGCCTCAGGTTTTGGAATCGTTCATCACTGAATCGTTCCCTTTCGACTCTGGGATTATATCATTTGGAATATTTTTTCTGCGCGTTTCAAAACGCTTAGTCATTTTCATAGGATGGTAATAAATTTTTTTTAGATCAAAATAAAAATATTTTCAAATTCGAAGATAATACAAAATTGATTTTAATTTGTTAATAACTTAATCCTCATTTTGGAGAAGTACGAATGATAAATTTGCCAGAATTTGAAAACATAATCCAAAATATTTTACAAAGATTCGTTCACCATTGATGTAAATGTAAAATATCGTCTCTAGCGCCACGAGAATCCTTATTATCAAGGATCCAACAAATTTTTAATCGAAACTATGTGGAAGGAAGTAAATCAATCTGATCACAAGTCGAGATTTATTTTCAGGGAAGTAGAATGCTAATCTGATATAATAGTCGTTACTTACCAGCTATAAATAAACATATGTTCATGACCTGTCAAATCGTAGTGAGCGTCGGATTTTAACCTTTTTCCCTATTAATTTTTGGTCGTTTTGTCCTTTGGTTTCATCTTCGCATTTGCTTTATTAACATCCTTTTTTCCTTTGTCCAGTTTAATCTTTTTCACCTTCCCAGACTTTTCCCCTTTTTGTTTTCTCTTTAGTTTGTTATCTTTCGTTTCAGTTTTACCACCGGTAACAATACGGGATCCTTCACCATTTCCCCCTTGACCTTTAGATTTTTTTCGCTTTTTTTTTTTTAAACGTTCCCGTTCGTGTTCCAAGCGTGCTTCTTCACGTCTTTGTTGTGCCTCTGTATCTTTTTTTCGTTGCAATTTACTCTGTATTTCTTCTTCTATGCCTGCATGTATTGCTTTTAAGTGTCTTACGTCTTGGGTAGGTAAGAAATGTACAGCCGGGTTGTTGTCAAGGAAGTCGCCTAACATGTTGTAAGCTTCGTCAGTTGACATTGGGTGTTCTTCGACACAATCCACACGTAATGGGGTTTTAATGATCCTTAAGGAAACTTGGGACATTTTGAAAAACGAATTGAAGGTAAACTCCAAATCTCGTTTTTTCTAGAGTTTTTATATTTTACTTTATCACCTGACTCAGCTCGCATGATCATAAATAGATCTTTATCAGGTATTACATCTTGCCCAGGCAAAACCGAGTTCAAAAGACGATCTCAAATTTTAAGTTCTCCTCTCCCTAAATACCCATTGATGTTGATACAGGAATATAGACATCAGCAGTTTAACAGATAAAACCCCTTCACGACAGCAGAAAATAATATCACTTTATTTCAAAGCTTTAAATTTCTGGTTTTATGAATTATTGACTTCGCGTGGCGTAAAAAGCCTTCTACTATAATGTCCATTGAACTTGTTAATGAGAAATTAAACATAGCCCTTGACGAGGCCGGCTCTATTGATAATTTCAAATCACATCCTGACCAACAAGCTTGCTCTCCAAAAAAACATGATGACTCGGTTGAAGATACACGTGATAACCTTCGTACCCGGTATATAATTATATAGAGAATAATTAAAATGACTTTGACTTTTTACCAATTTAAATTTATGAAATATAGAGGATATCTTCCCATTGCAAACTATGGCCTAGTAGGAAATTTGCGTACCGTGGCTTTATGCGGAAGTGATGGATCTATTGACTTTTTCTGTTACCCAAAATTTGATAGTCCTTCAGTATTTGTGCGCCTCCTAGACAGTGAGAAGGTGGGTTTTTTCTAGTTAATATTAACGAAATTGTTCATCAAGGATTAAAATGAATGAATCCCGACATTTAATCTCAATAGGGAGGTTCGTGACATTTCGTTAATGCGCATTTCGATCTATTACATTTTCCGTCTTGTCTCACTTTTTGTCCTCTTTTAGGTCATTTCTCAATTTCCCCAACCTTTCCTAAAAGTAATAGGCAACAATATCTGCCAAACTCGAATATTTTGAACACGCGATTTTTTTCGGACGAAGGAGTGAGTCAGATAATCGACTACATGCATATACCCGAAAAGCATCAAAGACTTGCTTTGAAGCCACTACAACCTTGGCTCATTCGACAAGTCGAGGTTGCACGTGGGGAAGTCACTTTTGAATTGGAATTATTTCCCGCCTTTAACTACGCTTTAGACTCTCATACCACTGAACTGGTTGACTTTTCGGTGGATACGGAACGAATTCAAGATGTTGTTCAAAATGAAAATCCTGCTTCATATTTTATCGGTGATAAGAAGGCGTTGTTTTCCTCCCGCGGACTCACGCTAGATCTTCGATATATCATAAGACAAGGAGATTTTACTCTCGGCGATATTCCAAAGCTGAACTTGACAATCTTTACTAGCAAACTTCATAAAGGTCCCGGGATCAAGGCCAAGTTTACTCTAAAAGAAAATCAACAAATCATATTTATTTTGAGAGAAGTTCCTGCTCCCTCAGATTCTAATGGATGTCTTGAGCAAGTTTCCTCTAGATTCACCGACCCGCCATTATCGGTTCCTTTGTTGAAAGCTTTATTTCGTCAGACTATCAATTTTTGGCAGGATTGGATCGGACAATCAATTTACACTGGCCGTTGGCGAGAAAACGTTAATCGGAGTGCTTTGGCTTTAAAATTGCTAACCTACGAACCGGTATTTTGGTTTGAATGTTTTCGTCTAAGGAGAGTATTATTCATTATCTTGAATGCTGTTCTTGGAATTTCATTCATCCTAGACAGGCGCTGTTGTGGCTGCGCCGACATTTGGCCTTCCAGAAGGTAAGATCTCAACAAGGTACAAGTATACTAATATTAATATAGTTTCTACTCTAACAATTTTTCTTTTGCTATTGAGAATCCGCAGAAATCGGAGGCCCTCGAAATTGGGACTATCGTTATACATGGGTGGGTGACTTTACCAAATAAATTCGATATATTTGAATACTTCAAATATCATGAAAATGTCTTAATTTTCAAATTTTATTACTCTTTTTTCTAAGGTACGTGACAGTGCCTTTACAATATATGCCTTGATGCGTCTTGGAATGACAGAAGAAGGAAAAAATTATATGAAATTCATGGAAGAGAGGTGCTTAGACTTGGTAATTTGCGAAATTATTAACTATTATATGTCGTATGTTCCGGTGTATTTTTTAACCAAATTCCCAAATTTCAGAATCCAGATGGTTCTTTAAACATCATGTATAGTATTGATGGTGAAAAAAAACTCCCCGAACTGACTCTTGATCACCTTGATGGGTATCGTGGCTCACGTCCAGTACGAATAGGAAATGGGGCCTACGATCATATTCAACTCGGTACGTGATCAATGTAATTTAAGGTTTTCAAAGAACATCTATTTAAAATTATACTCGTGCAATTTTGGGTGCTACGCTTTGTATGAAAGATATTTATGGGGAGCTTTTAGATGGCATGTATGTATCATTTTTGAAATTTTCTTGAATTTCTTAACCTAATATTTTTTGTCCTGCCAGATATCTTTTTAACAAATATGGTTCCCCGATATCCTATGATCTATGGGTAAGCATTCGCAAACTGACTGATTATGTGTGTGATAATTGGCATATGGATGATATGAGCATATGGGAGGTTAGAGGCAGGCGACAAAACTTTACTTATTCGAAAATCATGTGCTGGGTGGCAGTAGATCGGGGTAAATAAACATTCATCTCTTTTACCTTGGTCATTTGGCCTCGGGTACCACCATCTTTATTAATTTTTACAAAACTACATCCATTGTATATCATTAAGCCTTGCGGCTATCAGAAAAACGTATCTTACCGTGTAAACCCAACCAACGTAATCGCTGGATGGATGTGCGTGATAAAATTTTTGAAGAGATAATGAGCAAGTCCTGGAACCCAGAAAGAAAAATATTCGTACAGTCTTACGAAGCTAAAGACGCTTTGGATGCTGCCGTTCTAATCATGCCATTAGTGTTTTTCATCAGTCCTACAGATCCTCGGTTTCTGAGTACGATCTCTCAAATGCTCTTACCACCTGAAAGGGGTGTGTGATCAAAAAATGTTTCGAGAACCCTGTTTGGTTTCTCAGAATCAATTTTTGATATCAATTTTGATAATTGGTTGCAGGAGGTCTATTAACTAATAATCTGGTTTTCCGATATAATCACCTAACCACCGATGACGGTATTTATTTACATAATGAATCATTTCAATTATTAAACATCTGATTTTTCCCAACCTCCGGTTCATTAGGACTTGGAGGAATGGAAGGTGCATTCTCAATGTGTACCTTCTGGCTAGTTGAGGCCCTCACACGCGCCGGTAAATACGATAAGCACTTGTTGGAACGTGCAGAGTTCATTTTCGAACAGATGATCGCCTACGCAAATCATTTAGGCCTGTTCTCTGAAGAGATTTCGCGGTCTGGGGAGTTGCTCGGAAATTTCCCACAGGCTTTTACTCATATTTCATTTATCAGTGGTAGGTTTATATTTATCTTGATCTCCTTCTTGAGTAATCATTTTATTTAATCTCCGAATCTGCTGCGATTTATAACTTTTTAGCGGCCTTTAATCTAGACCGCGTTTTGAATTAAAGCGAAGGCAAAAAGATAATTATTTGAAGCTCTTTCATCAGGAAATTTTGGCAATTACCCTTTCAGGTTTATCAATTCTTTAATTAAAAGGTATAGGAAGTCAGGTGTCTTAGTCATCATATAACCAGCCATTAAAGAAATTGCTGACCTTAAATATTCGGTTATTTTAAGTTGATAATATTTTACTTATTGTTTTAAATACATTTAATTTGGATAAATTATAATTAATAAATAAGTTTTTATTAAACAATATGGTAGAAAAATTCTCTAATATTAAGTTCATATTTATTACATGTTTTAAATATTAATCTTATCACAATTTTGTTATTTTGTTTTTAATTCAAATATTTATAAAATTTTGTATGTATTGAAATTAATATTTTATTATTTAATTTTATTTTTAACTTTTTTTCAATATTCATATGTTATTAAAAATTGTTAATACAATAATTTTAAAATTAACAAATTATATATATTAATTTTTAAAAGCTAAAAACAATTATTATTATAATATTAATATAATTTTAAATTTAAAAAATACAATTATATCTTTTTTATTATTATTATTGTTTTATGAGTGCAGTCCAACCATTAATTAAAAATATAAAATCAAACAAGATTCTAAATTAAGTATAGCTTATGCTTTTTCTACATGTAACCAGCCACTTGGGCCAATCAAAGTAGTACTACACACCTAAATTACTTATCAATAAAACATTTTTCAAAAAACCAAATTTTAATCTAAATAAACAAAAGTATAATCCAAAACAAATATAGATACTTAATCTAATACTAAAACTGTAAATTAACTCAGATGACCACAAAAATACCAAACTAAAAACCAAAAAAATGTTAGATCCATTATATAATAGAAGATTATGCTTCTTATAATAAGATCTTAACTTAATAGTTAACAGCCAAATTGCAAACCTATAACTCTTAGCAAGACTATAGACTAATTTGACAACCAATGTATTATTATTAAATCTAGTATCCAGATAGTATATTGTGTTAACTATCCAACTTTTTAACATAAAGTTTTTAACCAGTAACATATACAAATTAACAGAAAACTTGGCTTCACATAAAGATTAAACAATTATGTTTTCTTCAACAACAGTACCCAATAACTTATTTTATTTCAAAATAATGTTTAATAATAATCTTATCCTTGTATTATTATTATGTGTGCATGAAAATAAATAATTAGAGTCTTTTATCAATTCATATTAGATACAAGCTATGCTTAGATATTTCGAATTATACAATCTTTTTTTTTAGCTACAAATAGGCAGTAGTGCAATGCTTTTATAAAATAAGACTAAAGTGCTACAAATAATAAGCTAGTGTAATCAAAACAGATTTTATCATTAGAGTGTCAAATACTAAAAGTTTTAATCATATTAAAACTATTATTAATGCTTATGTTTATAGCATTATTAATATACCTAAATTCTCAATCAACAAAATCAACTATATTAAACAAACTCTTAACAAAATGGTAAACATTCCCAAAAACAGATTTGTTTTCAATGCTAAAAAAATGGCATAACATCCTAAGGAACAGAATGATCTTAGAATTAACTATAGTATTGACATAAAAATTAGCATATTTATTTCCAATAACACCAGAGTAATTTTTGATTTTTCTCCAAAAAACTGACAAATTTTTTTTTAAAATAACTTGGCAAATATGTTTTTTCTCAATTCAACATTTATTGTGAAAATCAGAACCAAACACACTCTTATTAAAGCAGCATATATTTAATAATACTTGGTTGTCTATAAACAAAATAACAGAACTAGAAGCAAGTATACAGTTTAAAGTAAAAGTAATGATTTGTAATTTTACCAAAGTTGAGAACAGCAAACTATTTACTCTGATTCTTACACTTACATTAACACTGTTACTAATAGAATTTTAGCTATTAATTAGCATGAAGTTACCTTTATAATTTCTATTATTAAATAGTATATATTATTATTATTTTAATTATTACTTATTATTTAATCAAATTATCAAATATTATCATTTAATTAATAACCCAATTTATATCATAAAAATTAAGATAATTAAATTACACAATACTCTGAACCATTTAATATTCAAAAATCCGCCGAAATTAGCAAAAATTGGCTGAAATAATCAATAGTTTGTAGAAATAACTTGTAGTTTGCCAAAATGTATTTTTAGTTTGGCAAAGAAAAAAGTGTGAGTTTAAAAACTAGTACTATAACAAGTTGTATAAAAGAAGAGCTTTTCTCTTCAAAAAAATGTATCTTACTTCAGATATCTTAATTAAAACAAATTATCTTTTACCTATTTTTACAAAATCAAATAAAAATTAGAAATATTTAAAAACCAAATCCTTAATTATTATACTTAGAATTTACAAAAACCCAATTAACGTTTTAAAATTGATTAACTACCAATTTCAATAATCTGTTAGTGACTTCAGGCCTGAATAGAAAACGTTTTTTTTGACAACATTTCATTTCTTTTATATTTTTTTTATTTTTTTATTTTTTATTATTATAATCATTAAGATAGCCTATAGACAAAATTTCTGTAGAAGAGTTGACTTTTACAGCAAAGTAACTACACATTTTTAGTAAGCTTTTAGATGAGCAATTCCTAAGAAAAAGTTGACATTTACTACAATATAACTACATAAAATAACTGATACAGAATTGGTTATTCTATTTATAAGCCCAACAATTTAAATTATAGAAAATAATTTGAAGATAAATTCAGTTATTAAAGGTTCAATTACTTCCAAATAACGTGAATTCACAACAAACAAACATTAACAACATTTAAGAAAAGAGACCAAAAACCTTCAGTAACAACACCCAAAAAATAAGCAGCAATATTTCTACAAGTACTTACTAATTCCAAACTTCTAATAAAACCATCAATGTAAACACTTATATTATTTGACCCAGAATCTAACAAATAATTATTAACAAAACCAAAATCAAAAAAGTGGTCTACAGGAATAAAACAAAAAGCCAAAATTTTACCATTAAACAAACTACTATTCTTAATAAATATGATTAGTAAACTGAACCAGCCAGGAATTAGATTTTTAGAGTCCAGTTTTTTTTATTTATGAAAAGTGTTTTACATAAAACATATGTCATAACAATTCAGAAGCTGATTCACAAAAAAATGCTGAACTTTCTAAGAGAGCCTATTATATTTATATAATTATCTAAGTTTAATATGTCTAAAACCAAAACATTTTTTTCAGTCTGAAAGATATTAAGCAAATTGTCATTTATAGATATATTGCAAAGAACAAGAACACATATTGCATCTGTTAGGAAACAGTTTATAAGATTAATTGACAACTTAACTAGAACTCAAAAAAGATGCCAGAACATCCAACTAGCAGTCTGCAAATCCATTGCTTTGTGCTTAAATAACTTGTCAAGAATTCTACTTGCATTAACAAAATTCACCAAATTAGCCATCAGATTCTCAGTCAGTATTTGCTCAAATGTTTTAAGATTATACAACTCAAAGTAATGTAAAGCTTTATTAGAAAAGTTCTTAAACAAATTAGTCTTAAGCTTCAATTTTTTTCTTAATATCTTGTTCTATTTTTTATACATACTTTTAGAAACATAACCAAATTGCATTCTGTAGTTAATAATGGACTGCAAAACAGCAAATACCAAATACAAGAATTGTTTTTCAATAATAGTTTTCTTCAAAATCATATTTGAAAAAAACTTGATATTAAAATAAGTTTTAATCAAGCTTAGTTTGAATAGACTATTAGTGAATAAAAAAATCTCCAAATATCTATAAAATTTGTTTTTTTTGGTTATTGAAATTCTTGAACTATTAATAAATAACACAGTCTTTTTAGCTTCTTAATTAATAAAAATAACTACTGTTTTGTTTGTATTGATTAAAATATCATTAATAGAAAAAAACTTATTTATAATATTTAAAATACATTGTGTTGTTGCTTTGCAGTTTTTAATTCAGATAGTATTATTTACAAAGATACTTGTTACAAAAAAAAAGTTTTGCTATTTTTGGAATTAGTTTTGTCAGTTTTTGTGAAAAATTTTAAATCTATCTTGTATTTACACAAACTTTTATGTTTCTTAACTTCATAAAACAAAAAATCATAAAAAATTCTTCATAACAAAGACAAAAATTTTTTTTCTTGATCAAGCCCATTATAAACTATATATCTATCTGAAAGCCTAAATTCATTATAATTTAATTGATCTTTTTATTGTGAATACTCTCAAAAAACTTAATAAAACATTTACATATCTTAATTTTAATCAAACTGTTATACAAATAGTGCCATTATTACTTATAAAGAAAATGTATAAAGAAAAATAGTAGGAAAACAGATAGACCAATAGGAAAGTAGTAGTTAGCACATAAGCACATTGCTCAACAATGTGAAGCAATGTCAAAAATTATAGTATATTGTTTAGCAATGTGGAACAATGTTAAAAAATTATGGCATATTACTCAAAAAATTATAGCACATCACTTGGGAATGTGAACAATCTCATAGAACCTAAATTATATATATATAACAAAAACATTAAAAGCAGAAAAAGGAGAATAATTACCAAAACCTCTCCATTATCACATCTCTATTAGAATTATCAATATCAATAAATAATTTTTTATCATCTAAATTACTCTCCCCAATATCAACACTTCATGTTGATAGTATCAAATATTTGATCATGCTAGAACAATAACTTTTAACTATGACTATTAACAGGATACTAACTTTATCGCCTTGGCTTATATTTTATTTTTTTGATTTTCTTTTATATTTTATTTTTTTTGTTGTGTACTAATTGATTAAGAATTAAGCACTAAATTATTGACATCAAGAATAGCCTGGTAAAAGACCCAGAAATAAGAATAAGAAACTTGAAAATTAAGAATAGCTTACCAGAAGAGCATAACTGCCAAAATAAACTGACCACTATATTGAAGAAAGAAATTTGACAAAATTGTGATTCTGAAAGACTACTAATAAAACAACCATTGAATTTCTGTTTATTATACAAAGAACTCCAATTCAAAATTTTCAGATTACAAAAACCTTCAGATACTAATAGCATAATAGCTATTAAGTACCAAGTTATGAATTTGTTATTTGATTTAAGACTCTAATTAATTACTTGTAACACCATTTAACTAAATTATATGCTTTATACATATTTTGCAAAACCAGCCACAATTTTTTATCTTTTTTTAAAACATCTTTAATTACAGAGCCTATGGCCAAAATTAAAGTTTGTGTTAAAGTAGTCTTTAGTATTAAAAAATTGTCTTCATAAAGCATCTCAATTTGTTGCAGATAAAAAAAATTTTATCAGAAAAAATTTTGAACAAAATTTTTTTTGTTATTTTAATCAAAGCAATAAAACAAATATTTGTTAAAATTTTTTTCATTTATATAACTTAGGTATTATTAAGATCTAAATATGTTTTCATAATATTAAAATTTTATTTAAAAACAAATAAAAATTTAGCATGTTTAGCAAATACCTTAGAATATTATCTCTACAATGCTTCTACAATTCATTAAATATGCCACTCAGATCAATAGCTTTCTTGTCTGACAACTTTTTACTTATTTGAATCAATTTTTTATAATTAATAACATTTATTATCTCAGAAAAAGCTTAATTATTTACATACTTTAAAAAAACATATTAATTTATTTAAATCTCAGAAACAGATTCTGGAATTTTTTATTTCTTAGTCTAGCTTTCTATTATCTTATTTACTTTGGCTTTAAATTTTTTAGGTACCAAAATCAACTTTTTATTAACTACCAAATAGTTTAAAACCATTTTACAAGAAAGTTTTTTCAAGATGCTTTTAATTATTTGGCTTTTATCTGAGCAAATATTTTCCATTTTTTTTTCTATTGTAGTGTTGATGACTACAGGCTCAGCAACTCTTAACTCATATAACTTGGATTTGTAATATTCTTTTTTGATCTTTAACAAGCTACAAAAAATGTTATTTGATCTTATACTATTCTAAACCAAGCTCTGAATTTTCAAGACTCTTTTATGATTAGTAACTAGTCAAACTCATAGAAAATAATTGAATTTTATATTGTCCTTAATACTTAGAGCTTTAGTAAACTTGACAACTAATAATTCTAACTTATGAAATCTAAATAACTGTTTATTAGAAGAACACTTTGCTTTATTGTACTATTGCTTAAAAAACATTTTTTTTGCTAAATCTAATATTATTTTCCTTAAGATTTTTCATATTATATTCAAATTACTATTGCTATTGGTATTAATAAACTCATTTTTTACTAAAAAAAGAAGAGATAATAATGTTACTTAGAGAAATTAAGAGTATTATATAATTAAAGAAATAGCCAAATAAAAATAAACATAATAACAAAGAAATTCTAAGATTCCAGAATTCCAGAATTCCAGAATTTTTGGTAAAAAATTGCAGAATTCTAGAACTCTAAAATTCTAAGATTCTACTAAAAAAATTGCAGAATTTTAGGAATTTTGTATAATACCAACTATGTATATATAGCAGTAGTATTAAAAGCAAAAAAAGTATTCAGAATTTGGTTCAGTTCCAAATAGCATCATTTTTTTTAAAACTATTAATTAACTCTCATTTCATAGATAGTAATATCAACTAAAGTAAACTTACCAAAAATATTCAATAAACATATGTATTATTATCCAATTCATGTTATTGTCATTTGATTAAAAATCTTTACCACTTATCTATTATCAACATGAAATGTTGATAATATCCAATACTTAATTATACTGGAATAATAACTCTTGATTATGACTATTAACAGAATACTAATTTTTATTTTCTTTTCTTATTTTTTTTATTTTTTTTTATTTTTTTGTTGTTTGTTAATTTACTAACTAATTAAAAAAATTAAGTGCTGAGTAATTGACATCAAAAATAGCCTGGTAAAAAACCCAGAAATAAGAATATAGAATTTATAAATTAATAAATAGCTTATTAAAAAAACATAACTGTCAGAATAAATTAGCTATTACACTAAAAAAAAAATTAGATGGAATAATTATTCTGGAAGGCTATTGACACAACTATTGAATCTCTGTTTATTATACAAAAAACTCCACTAAAACCTTTAGATTAACCAAAATCTTCAGATTTACCAATACTATCAAGCTATTGAGCACCAAGTTATGAATTTATTATTTAATTCCACCACCTAAATAATCATTTGTAATAACATGCTGGATAAAACATTGGAAATCTCATCTAAGATTTCAGTTGGAACCACAAAAAGGTTTAGTATAACAATAGCAGAGGCAAGCAACTGCTTTTACTTTTCTGAACTTTTGGTCTTTTTGATCATTTTTTAAAAAAAAAAGATACTAGTAGCATTTAGTATAAAAGCTATAGAAAAAAAGACCAGTTTGTTAACTAGTCTGTTATTAAAAAATTTTGGGCTCTTTGAAGAAATAAAGACAATACTAAAATTAATCCAAATGTGTCTTTTTAAAAAAACTTTGATTGATAAAAGACCAGTTAAAGATGAAGAAGTTGCTTTAGTAGTTACTAAAAACAGCTTTTCACGATTACTAGATAAAGGAAAAACTTCTAAAACGTTCTGCTTAGTTGCTTCTACAACAGAAAAAGCTTTTTTAGTTGAAATTTTATTAGATATCTTAGGAAAGATATTAAGTGTAGCTTTTTTACTCTTTGCTCTGATTGTAATTATAAAATTAAGGAGACAAAAGAGTTTTTTTAGCTCTTATTGTATTTTAATTCAGACTTGTTAAAACTAAATCTAATATTATTATTATAAACACATTTTTTAATAAACTTGTTAAATTATTATAAGAATAAAACTTTTATTCAAAAAACAAAAACAAGTAATAGTTAATAATATTCTTTGTAAAAAAAATTGTCAATATTTTAAAAATTACTATGACATAAAACATAATAATATTGTAGCTTATTTTAATTATAAATATCTAAAACTTTATATTTTTATCTAACAGTTTTCAAAATAATTAAAGAATATATAAAGTAATTAAATATTAAAATTGATAAAATTTCAGAAAAATTTATTTAATACAAAAGCATTAAATTTCTATTATTAAACCAAATTTTAAGTTATTAAATAAAATAAATAATTACAATTATTATTAAATTCAATAATTAAGTAATTAAAAAGAAAAAAAAAATTTGGCAAATTTTTTAATATACATAAAAATAAAATGCAATTTTAAATAGATGGATTTAAAAATTCAAAAAATAAAACCAGTTATATGTTTACTAATTTTATAATATAACAAAAAGTATATTAACTCAAAATTTATTAGAAAAATAAAAAAAATTAAAAACCATTATATTTAAATTTGATTCTGCTAATATATATAATATTAATAAAACAGAATTATTTTTTTGTATGAAATTAAATCAAACACTTGTAAAATATTAAAATACAGAAAAAAAATTGGTATATTATATTTATTAATTGTTATTATTATATATTATTGTTATATTAAATTAATTGGGTTTTTTATAAAATAAATTTTGAATTACAATTTTTTTTGTTACAAATTTAACTAAATTTTATAAATTACAATCTTTAATAATTAAATATATAAAAAATTCAAAATACTTTAAAAAAATTAATATTTCTAATCTATTTGTGATTTATAAATTCAAATTTAAAGCATAAATATATTCAAATATATAAAAAACATAATTTAAATATATAAATAAAGATTTTTAAATTTAAAATTGACATATATTACTTTTAGTTACTTAAATTGGAAAAAATTTATTCTAATTAACCAATATTATTTTGCACTATTTTTTTTTAAATATTATATTATATTTTTAACTAATAGATATTAATATTATCAAATTTTTAAAAGCAAATATAAATACTTATATTGTCAATATATTTTACATTAATTTAAACAAAAAATTAATATTAAATAATTAAATAATATATTATATCATTTTATTTAATATTAATTTTTTTTTTATTTTTTTTTTTAATGCTTAATAAGTGAGGTCCAAACACTACCTAGAGCTACACATCAAAGAAATGATCTGTATTAGGCATAAATCATGATTGTCTACACGTAACCAGCTACTCAGGCCAATCAGAACAATACTATGCAAGTATATGGACAGAAACTAAATTGCCTATACCAGAAAAAAATAAACAGGATTTGTGAAAACCAAAACGCATGCCCACAGCCTTAGCAATGCCAAGCAATTTGACCATATCAACAGAAAACCCCAAAGTCAAACCAGAGACTAAAACAAAAGCTGAACCATCCGATGAAATCAGCTTGGCTCTCTCTATATAGGTGCAATGTCTAGCATAAACCAGCCAAATATTATCTCTAAATGCGAGACCAAGAGAATGCACAAACTTAACAACCTCTAAGCCAGCAATTTTAGGATCACAGAAGACGAAAACAGCCTTGTGAAACCAATCATTAAACACAAAACCTTTGCAAAGAGCCACGGAGACTGGAAAATCAGAAGCACAAGATGATAACAGCTGTATTATGACTAATAAAAAAAGTGACAAACCAGAAAAAGCCTTCTAAGAAGCCACATGGGAGGTCAATATCTGACGACGAGCAGAATTGTCAACCTTACAAAAAAACACATGGTCCGAAGACTCCACATTACTACAATATAGACACAACACACTAGATTAGCATTTACTATAAAGACGCTTCTTAACTGCAACTGGCAACTGGTAGTGCAAAGCCTTCATAAAATAAGTACGAACATTAATTAAAGGCCTGCTAATAAAGCCAGTGGCCATGTGCAAGTCAAGATGCCAGACCTGGGAAAAGTGGAGCCAATCAACATTAGAAAGCAAACTATCTTCCAAAAACCTAGAACCAGAACCAACCTTCTAGTGCACATGACAAACTGAGCAAAAAATATCACAAACAAAGTGTCTGGAATTGCCTGAAACTACCTCACCATTAGCCACCAAAAAATGCTTATTCAAGCAAGAGTGAAGATGCCAACAAGAGAAAAAAGCAGCACCAACAATTGCATTAGCATGCTTATTCCCAGAAACACCAGAGTGACCCTTAATCTTATGCCAATCGACTCTCAAATTTCTACCACAAACAATATTAGTGATATAACAATGTTTAATCCAATACTGATTGCAAAAATCAGGACACATAAGACCTATCTCTGACTTGCAAGCACTCAAAATGGACTGACTATCAGAAAACACGTAAACAGAACTAGATGAAAGAACACACTCCAAGGCCAATGCAATAGCCTGTGTTATTCATAGAAATATAGGGAATATATATTAGCATAGTTATTAACCAATCAGAAGTAAATGTAGTAAAATGTGGAATTCTAGAATTCCTCTCAGGAATTATAAGATTCCAGGAATTACAGGATTCTCACAAAGAATCACAGGATTCCAGAATTCCAGGATTCCTCTCAAAAGAATTGCAGGATTCCAGAAATCCCAGGATTCTTGTTGTAAAGAATTGAGGAATTGAGAAATCTCAATTATGTATATATAGCAGTAGGATTAGAAGCTAAAAAGACAGACCATCAAGTTTAGATTTCATCTAGATAATCTTCCAAACACAATAAATAACTATTTGGTATTTCAAACTTAATTCTACTATCAACACTCCATGTTGATAATAATTGATACTTAAACACACTGGAACAATAGCTCTTGATCATGGCTATTGATGGAATACTGACTTGTAAAATCGCCTTGGCTTATTCATGATTTTCTTTTATTTCTTTTCTTTATTTTATTTTATTTTGATTTTATTGTTGTGCACTAATTGGTTGAATAAAGTGCTAGATTACTAATGTTAAGAATTGCCTGGTAAAAGACTTCTGCAAGAGGATAGGACATGTACAAAAGATATGGAATACTTACCAGAGGATTGCCGGCCATCATACCAAGAGAAAAATTGACAGAATTGCAATTCTGGAAAGCTATGGATAAAATAACTATTAAATTTCTGTCTATTATACAAAGAACTCAACCCAAAACCTTCAGATTAATAACATCAACACAAATAACTTTTAGCACCAAGTTACGGGTTTGTTATTTGATTTAACACCCCAAATAATCACTTGTAACACCTGCAATTCCACCAGAGTAGATGACATTAAGCCCAATACACCAACACCCAAACCTGAACCAATGTCCTTGAAAAAAGCAGCAGCACCAGCTCTACAGCCAGCAGTGCCCAGATTTTTTAAAAATCCATCTGTTTAAACAGATAACAAACCAGAACCAACCCAGGAAAGATGATCACAAACAGAAACAAAATTACTGGAACCAAAAATATCTTGACAACTACCCAAAACATGTAAATTACTAGACAGGGGAGATACAACATTGAGAAACACAGTAGCAAGCTTGAACCATTCAGAAATAGAGCCATGGAGGTCCAGTTTCTTCTACCACTTGAAGGTGTACCAATCAAAGACAACACCATGATGATCACAAAGTTGATCCACCAAAGCAATGCCAAACTGCCAGAGAGAAGGGAGAAACCTGAAAACCTAGACTCGCCTAAAACAGTAGACATAGACATACCACTGCAAAACTGAAAAGAACTGACAAAAGATCCACCCAAAGACAAACTACAGTCAAGAAGAATATGGACTATGCCTGCCAAAAAGTTATTAGAAGCACTAACATGAACATGAACAGGGGAATTCAATGGATAAACAGGACACCAGCACCAAACTTGCAAGTCATAAGACCTATGAGAAAACAAGTGACCAAAAATCTCACCAGAGTTCACAAAACCAATAAGAGAGGCTACTTTACACTTAGACTGAACTTGCAAAAAAGATTTTAGACCATAAAACAAAGGATGGTGAAGTGTATCACTGGGAAAATCAAGTGGAAGGCCAGACTTATACTTCAAGCCCTTGCAAATCAGAGCATCCCACCTGTTACAAACACCAACCAGAATAAAACTAAACTGTGTCCAGTAACTGACTATGGGCTGGAGAACTGCTGACACCAAATACGAGAATTGTTTATCTGAGATAGTTTTTTTCAGAACCAAATTGATGAAAAAACGAACATCTAAATAGGTCTTAGCCAAACTAGGTTTTGAAAGACCCTCAGTTGAAAGAAAAATACTTAGGTACTGATGAGATTCCCCCTTTTTGACAATGAAAATAGGTGAGCCACTAATAGAAAAGAAAGGATTGCTAACTCTGTTGTTGATAGAAATGGCCACTGTTTTGTCATTATTAATAGAAATATCATTGATCCAAAAAAATTCACTGGCAACATTGAGAATATGTTAAGTAGCAGCTTAACTGTTACCAACCCAAATTGTATCATCAACAAAAGCACTAGTGGCAAAAAAGGAAGAAAGCCCAGCCCAAGTTTCAGCACGACCACTTCTAGAAATAAAACAAGAGTTCAACCTATACCCACACACACTTTCCTGACATTTGACTTCACACAACAGAGGATCATAAAATATGTGCCACAGAAGGGGAGAAAAAACTTTTCCCTGATCTAAGCCATCATGCACTTGATAACTACTAGTTAAACTGAAGTCTGTTATAACCCTATTGGTACAATCTCTGTGTATATTACCAAAAAACCAAATAAATTTGCTGTACATCTTAATTCTGATCAGACTCTTTTTAAGATGCTCCCAGCCAATTGAATTATAAGCCTTTCACATATTCTGCAAAACCAGCCAAAGTTCATGGTTTTTTTCCAAAGCATTCTCAATTACCAAACCAATTGCAAAAATAGGAAACTGAATTGTCATATCCTTCAAAACTGAAAAATTGTCTTCACAGAGAACATCAAAAGCACTGCATACAGCAAAAATCCTATTGGAAAGAACCTTGGAAAGGATCTTGTGAGCTGTTTTAATTAAAGCAATAGAATGTGTATTTGTCAGGACATCTTTCCACTCATAAGGTTTGAGAATCATTAACATCCAGGCCTCTTTCCATGGGCCAGGCACTGATTCACTAGCCAAACAAGAGTTTAACAGCACCAATAGCATCTCCAGAACCAATCTATTACAATGTTTCCAAAGCTCATTCGAGATACCCAACAAACCAGCAGCTTTGCCATCAGGAAAGACAGAAACCACCCCAAACAATTCATCATAACCAATCTGACTCATCACCCCAGAAAAAGCTTCATTAAAAACATATTCCAAAGGTTGATATTGGCAGCACCATTCATCTGACACATCATCAACCATCTGATGCTTCCTAGTCTAGCTCTCTATGATCACATTTACTTTTGTCTTAATCAGATCAGGCTCCAAAATCAGTTCATTATTGACAACCAAATGATCAAGCACCACCTTATGAAATGGATGCTCCAGCACACTCCTTATTGTATGACTTTTATTAATTTCAAAACTCTCCATTCTTTTGTCTATGGCAGATCTGACATTAGCCTCTTTAGCAATCTGAGATTCAACAAGCTTAGAAGCACAATAAGATTTCCTGGCACCTGAAAAAGCAGAATGAACATAACCAGAGTCTACACCAGAGTTTACTAGATCCTGAACGACCGAAGCCTTCATACTGTCCAGAAAAGTCCAACATTTCATGAAAGAAACAAAATTTACAACATTCCCTTCATGAAACGCTCTAATAATTTTTGAAACCAAAAGCTCCAACTTATCAAAATTCTTGAACTATTTCTTTTTGAACACCTCATTCACTGAAAAAACCATTATCTTGTAAACAATTCCCCATATTGCATCTAAATCTGAAAACCTCACCAAAGCAGCAAATTCATCTGAGAACATAGCTGCATTAGCCAATGTGGCACCCTCAAATACACTCCATTTATCTTTATTAGCACTTTTGAAATTGAACTTCCATCTGTCTTTGTTTGCTTGTTTGCAGAGAGAATTCAACTGTGTATCCAAAAGCCCACCCAAACCCAAAGACACAAAAACAGCCAAATGATCCATGTTAAAATGCTTACTAACCTCAAAAACATCATGATGTACCAATGTATTAACCAGATTGAAAGAAACAAACACGTTGTTACCAGAGGTTTTTGGTCTCTTTTCTCGAATGTTGTTAATGTTAATTTTGTTGTGAATTTATATTTCCAGAAAGTAATTGAACCTCCAGTAACTGAATTTTTATCTTCAAATTATCTCCTATAATTTGAACTGCTGGGCTTATAAATGGAATGGCCAATTCCTTGCCAGTTACTTTATGTAGTTATGTTGTAGTAAATGTCAACTCTTTTCCAGGAATTGCTCATCTGGAAGCTCACTAAAAATATGTGTAGTTACTTTGCTGTGAAAGTCAACTCTTCTACAGGAATCTCGTCTGTAGGCTACCTTAATGATTGTAATAAGAAAAAAAAAAGAAAAATAAAAGAAATGTAAAAGAAATCAGATTTTATCAAGAGAAACGTTTTTGATCCAGGCCTGGAGTCACTAACAGTTTACTGAAATTGGTAGCTAATCAATTTCAAAACGTTAGTTGAGTTTTGGGGATTTTTCAAGTGTAATAATTAAAGAATTTGGTTTTTCGAATTATTTGATATTTATTTCTTTTGTGTGTGTAGGAATGGTTCTAAGTAATAAATCTAAAGTAAGATATATTTTCTCGAAGAGAGATGCTCTTTTTTTATACAACTTGTCATAACACTATTCTATAAACTTGAACTTTGCTATTTTCTACAATTTCGCTGAACTAAAGATACATTTCGGCGAACTACAAGTTATTTCTGCAAACTATTAGATATTTTGGTAAACTATCAATTATTTCGGTAAATTTCTACAAATTTCGGCGAACTTTTGAATATTACATAGTTCAAGGTATTGCATGATTTGATCATCACAATTAGGTTACATTTGTGTTGTGTACAAATTGGGTTATTTAATTAAATGATAATTTTGGACATTTTGCTAATGTAATAAGTGATAATTTGAAATGATAATATGCTAATTAATAATAGGATTTATAAGATAATTTTATGCTAAATAATATCTCTAATTTCATCTGGTAACATAACCTCCTCCTCAAAACTGAGCTCCATTGAAGTCCAAGTACTGTCTGTAATTTCCAGATAGTAATCCAAAATTATTGAAAAAATTTGGTCTGAAAATTGTTGAAATTTCAGTTCTGTGAGCTTTCCAATGTATTGAATCTTTAAAGGTCGTAATATTGGGTTTTGTAGGACATTTTCACAGGTGTGGAATAGGTCATAAAGTCTAAGAGCAGCTCTGAGCTTGTAGCGACTGTTTGTTGGTCCAGCTATTGTCTTGAATTCATTGTGGAGTTGTTTCTGAATAGCTTCTTTTGTGAAGTTTGTTGTTGTAAGTTCCAGTTTCCATTTGTAGAGTGTTTTTCCAATGTGGAAATATCTATAGATTGGAGGATATTCAGTGTTTTCCTCATTGAGACACAGTTGAAGTCTTTGTTGAATTGTAGCATTTGGTGGAATACTAATTGGAGTGAGCATTAAGTTTTCTCTTAAAGCAAGCTTTAAAAGTTCTGGCAGGTGAATTCCAGAATAACTTCTTGTGTTCTTCTTATATGGGTGATACTTTCGTGAATTTGGGGCTAAATTTGTAACTACTTCTGTTTGGGTATATTTAATGTGGTTTCCAGTAACAGTAATAGATAATTCAGATATTGTTTTTAAAGCTAACATTAGTTTTTGAGATAATTGTTGAATGTTTTAAGGAATAGTCATTCTAAGAGATTTGAAAAAAAATTATTTTTGGTGTATGGGTTTTTATGTTATTTTTGTTTTGATTGTTTCTAAATTATAAGGAAATAACTAGTAAATTAAATTAAGTGTTCAGATTAGAAGGTTGTTCAATGATAACTATTGGTTCTAAGTTTCAGGAAATATCTTCGGGATTGACTAAAGAGGAATGTGTACCAATTTGTGAAATTAATGATTCAGGATTGTTTCTTGAATGATAGTGTTTCAAACAATCTCCATGTGCAACTTTTGCTAGGATTTTGTCATCAAGTCTTAGCTTGTATGATCCGTTGTCTAGGACTTCATGGATAAAAAATGGTCCATCTCATTTGTTTTCAAATTTTCCATTCCATTGTTTTTCTGCTTTAGTTCTGTGTAAGAGAACTTTGTTTCCGATTTTAAATTTATTGGTGACTGGAGGCAATTTGTTGTCATGCCATTCTTTTTGTTGAGTTTGGAAGTGTTTAATATGGGTGGCTGCTATTCGTTGTTTTCCTTCCAATGTGCTAAGCAGAGTGTAGGCTCTTTGCTGAAGCATTTCTTGGAAATTGTTTTCATCGATTGGTTGTGCTGGGTATGTTTCCACTGTGAAACTAATTAGTAATGTTGCTGTCCTTCTGTAAGTTAAATCAAATGGTGTGTGTTTTGTGGTATTTTGTTTTAGTATTCTATATGCTAGCAACACTGATGAAATAAAGATATCCCAATCTTGCTCAAAATCAGTTGAGACTTTGGCTAATGACTCATACAATGTTCTGTTAAAACGTTCCACAAGTCCGTTTGTTTGTGGATGGTAGGGCAAAGACAGAGGTCTTTTGACATTGAATTGTTCGCAAATTTTTTGTATCAGATTGTTCACAAAGTGTGTTCCCTGATTGGATAAAAGTTCAATTGGACATCCATGTCTACAAATGATGTCTTTGTAGATGAAATTTGCTACTGATTTTGCATTTGCTCATTAAATGGCTTTGGCTTCGGGCCATTTAGTAAGATAGTCTACCACTACTGCAATATAACAGTTTTCTTAAGTGGTAATAGATAGTGGTCCGACTAAATTGATACCAACTCGGTCAAAGAGTTGTCCAACTTTGATTGGATTTAATGGTTCAGTAGGGCGTGTTCCTCTTCTTCTTTGACAATTATCACAAGATTTGACATATTCATGAATGTCTTTTCTCATTCAAGACCAAAAGTAGTATTCTAGTGTTCTTTGGGTGGTGCTGTTTTTTCTGAAGTGGGCTGATGAAAGATCTGAGTGCATGTTGTATAATATAGTCTCTTTTTCCCGTTTTTGTATTAATCTGAGTGGTTTGTCTGGGTTTTTGAAATTTCGATGATAAATAATGTTGTTGTGTAGGAAATATTGTTTGGCTTGTTATTGTAGTCAATGTTTTTTATCTGGAGACCAATCTGTTGGGATTGTTAATATTTCCAAATATTGTTTGAGATTGTTGTAGTTTTCTGAATTTATTGTTTGTTGGCTCTTTCGGTTGGTTAAGTTAAGTGTTGGTTTTTGTGTTTTCTAATCTTGTCTCATTTTGGAGAGACAGTCAACGTTGGTATGGAGTTTTCCTGGTTTGTGATATACTATGTATCAATAGTTTGCTAGAAATCCTGTCCATCAGGTTTGTTTTGTATTCAGCTGAGTATTTTTGTTCTGAAATCATGTGAGTCCAATATTATCAGTGATAATATCAAATTCTTTAGGCTTGAGATAAAGATTGAAGTGGTGTAGAGCCCAAATTACGGCTGCTGTTTCTAGTTTTGTGGCAGGGTAGTTTTTCTCAGCTGGTTTTAATATTCTGCTAGCATAAGCAATTACTCACTCATTTCCATTGTCATCTAGTTGTAATAAGATGGCACCAAAGGCAGTATACAAAGCATATGTAGCTAGTCAAAATCAGTTGCTGAAATCCAGGTAGATGAGAATTGGAGCTGTTGTCAGTTTTTCCTTGAGAATTTCAAAAGCTCTTTGGTGTTTGGTAATCCATTTGTATTCAACGTTTTTGGTAGTGAGCTGGTTGAGGGGTTTTGCAATTTTCGAGAATCCTTTGATAAACTTTCAATAGTAAGATGCTAATCCTATGAATCTTTTTAATTCTGTAGTGTTTTAAGGAGTTTTGAAGTTTTTGACAATGCTGATTTTTCCAGGGTCCAGTTTGATTCCATTTTTATTAATGATATGCCCAAGGAAGGCCAAGCTTGTTTTTCCAAAGTAGCATTTTTCAATGTTGAGTTTTAGTCCTGCTTTTCGTAATCGTTGAAAAACTTCTCACAGGTGTTTTAAGTGTAATTCGAATGATGGAGAATAAACATCAGTATCGTTAAGATAAACGACTACTGATTTCCAAAGAAGTCCTTGGTACACAACATCCATTAATCTTTGAAACGTTGCTGGTGCATTACATAATCCGAAAGGCATTACATTAAACTCGTAATTTCTGCCTTGGGTGGTGAATGCTGTTTTGGGGCGATCTTTGGGATCCATAGCAACTTGCCAGTAACTGCTTTCTAAATCTAGTGTTGAAAAGTATTTGGATTTTCCAAGGGCATCTAACATGTCATCAATCTGAAAAAGGGGATAGGCATCTTCAATTGTAACACTGTTGAGTTGTCGATAGTTAATACAAAATCGGATCTTCCCATTTTTCTTTTTAATTAGCATTACAGGTGAAGCCCAAGGACTCATGGAGGGTTGGATGAGCCCATTGTTAAGCATTTGTTGTACTTCTTCTCGGATGAATTGGTGGCTTTCTGGAGCAACTCAATATGCTTGTTGTCTTTTTGGTTTGGCATCTCCTGTGTAAATTTGGTGTCAGACCAAATCGGTTCTTCCCAAGTCATTGTTGTTTTCAGCAAAGATATCAGCAAATTCTACAATTAGCTCTTTGAGCTGGGTCTGTTGTTGTGGTTTAAGTTGTCCCATGTTGATTTGAGATAGTTTTTTCATAACAACATGGTAGTTTTTGGAGCTGAGATTTGAGTTGATTTTTGGTAGTGAATGTCCAATAATTTCAGAGAAATCGGGGACTGTTTGGGGTAATTCTTGTTGGAATATATTACTGTCAATAACTCCAATTTCTAATTTATTTAATAAAATTATGGGGTAATTATTGGGGTTGTAAAAAGTAACTCGAATTTTCTTTGTTCTTTTTGGAATATAAATGTTTGGGATTGAAATATTATGTTCCAAGCAGACTTGTTCATTGGACTCAAAAATTTGTTGTGTGGTTGTTGGCTTTGGGCAGGTGTAGATTTCCAAATGTTCTTCAAAGAGTGAGATGGTAATCAATTGTGGAAGTTTGAGAATCTGGTAAGATTCATTCTGTGTGTTAAGAGCTATATTAACTGGAACTGTGAATCATCCAATTGAACCAAAACCTTGGGTTCTTCTATCGCTTTTTCCTAATTGTTCTCTTTGATTGATTAGTTGCAAACCCAAAATGTTGATTAAGGGTAGGTAAATAGCTTGGGCAATTTTTTCAGCATGTTTAATCTTAAATGATTTGTCAGTTTCATTTTGAAGCATCACTGTAATGTCTCCAGTATATCCAGCATCAATTATTCCTCCTCTAACATTGATTTCTTTGCTTGCCAGAGAGGACCGGGAGGTGATTTGAACCATTGCTCCTGGCGGAATTTCGAGTGCAATTTTTAGGTTGATTTTTGTAAGGGATTTGGGTTTGAGAACAAGAGTATCCTTGCCTAGATATCTTAGGTCATATCCAGCATCAATTTCGTGTGCTTTTTCGGGTTTTATTCCTTGTCCATTGTTGTTGAAGTATTTGAGTTGTAAGACAGGCTGATTTTCAATAAGGTAGATAGATGTTGTTTCACTTTCTTCCATTGCTTCAGGTTCTCCAAATTCAATTTTGTTTTCATCATTTTCGCTGGACAAGGGGATATTAAGAGCATAGCATTCAGGACACCACTGTTCATTGCAAGGCATAATGCATTCTTCACATAGCCTAATGTTCATTTGCTCTAATTGTTGAATTTGAGCTTCTTGGGTTGGGTAGGTGTGACTTGCAATTTAGTGGTAGACTTCTACTTCATTTTCGTAATTGAATCCAGCTAATTCTATAGTGTATTCAATGTATTCTGCTTCCTTCATTTAACAAACATCTTCTTTGGTAACTCCATTAATTAATGTCATTGCTAGATCGAAAATCATCTCAGCATTATGGAGGTAGTGATAAAGTTTGTTGAGAGCACTGTTGTATGCTGCATTAAAGGGTGTTCCTCTTTTTACTTTTTCTGAAATTGATAAAGCATATTGGTAGGTCTGATCGTAGACTCCTTCTCTCATGGCTACATCAATCTAATTGCATTCTTCCGGTAGCATATCTCCACAAGTCAAACAAGGGGTGTTATCACATTTTCCGCTTCTTTTTATTAGATGACCCCATCGTTCTTTGTGGCAAGCCTTGCAGTAATAACAAGTATGATTCTCATATTCTTCTTCAGGTGAAATGCAGGCTCCCATTGACAATAATTTCTTGTGGCAGTTCTTACATTTAAGGGAAATATAGGGGCATTGTTTTTTTGGTTCGGGTTTTGAGTAAGGGATATTTCATCCAGAGGTTTTGGGTTTAGTGTGTGGGGTAAAATGTTCTTGTTCTGTTTCATTGGCCCAGTTGGACGTTGATCCTAGAGCCATGAATGTTTCAATGAAGGGTTTTTCCTCTTCTGGTTCGAATTCAAAAGCTGGGACTTTTTCAGAGTGTTTGTTGAATGTACCACAAATGGCAGGTACTCGGGCGTGTTGTCCTTGGTAGGAGATTGTTAACTCTTGTGTTTCCCAATTCAGATTAGCATTGGCTTTTTGAAGCCAATCATTTTCGACAAGAGCTTGGTACTGGGGTGCGTTCATTACAAGAACTTTGACTGGAATGTTAATTCTATCAAGAGTGAACAGAAAATTGTCAATTTCTCCTACTGGGGTCTTTTTCATGCCATTGGCAGTGACAATTACTGTTTGAGCTGGTCGGTCAACATTTCTTTTCAACTGTTGCATTAACTGGTAGGTGATAATACTTTCGGCGGATCCACTGTCTAGGATCAAACAAATTGTCTTTCCTTTGACTTCAGCTTCAGTGTACATGACCATGATTGCTTTTTGTTCATTGGCGGCTGCATTGCTAAGCAGAAATGATGACTCATTTGCTTCAAACTCAAAAGGGAATATATCTGAAAGATTAGCATTTTTAGCAATTCTGGCTGGTGGAATTGTGGTGGGAGTATAGGAAGAATTTTGTTGTTGTTGTGCTGCAGCTCTATCTTCTGAGAGTGCAGTATAGTGAAAATCCTGTTCTTCCGGCATTGTTAAATAACTGGGTTGAGTGTGGTAGTGGTTGGGTCTTGGTTGAGTGGTATTTCGGGGAACCAATTGGTTGTTTGAACTGATTCTGTTGTTGTTTACTTGGTATCGGTTTTGTGGTGTGAATTGATTTTGTGTAATCAGTCTTCAAGCAGGTACTTGATAATATTGTGTGGGTGGTTGTTGATATTACTGTTGGATTGGCTGTGGGGCTGGCTGATAATAGTTATTTTGGTATTGGGGTCTTGGTGGATAGTAAGCTGGTGGTGGTGGTGGTTAATAATAAGATTGCTGTGGTGGAGGGTAACATTGATTACTCTTATTTTGTTGGTCTCATTGTAGCTTTCTGCAATCTCTTTTCCAGTGGCCAGAGATTCCACAGTAATGGCAATTCTGAGGCTGGTTATTGGAAAGTGGTGCAAAGTTATTTTGATTTTGTCTTTGGGGTGGTTGATATCTTTGGAGTTGCTGTTGTTGTTAATTGGTGAAATAGTTTTCAACCTTCTTTGTGAGTTGGTCAATTTTTTTCTCGGCTGCTGAGCTGGTTTCTTCAATTGCCAAATTTACAAGTTTTGTGTGATTGGCCTTTTCCATGGCCATTTCGTATCTTTTCGCATGCTGTATGGCAGAGTTTAAATCTTCTGGTGCATGTAGGCAAACCTTTTTAATTAGTTTATCTTTTAGACCAGCAATAAATTGATCCAAGATTTGAGCATTGGAATAATAATTGTTTGTTTCGAGTTGGCAAATTTGTCTGAGAAGTTTGTTGAATTTCCCAATATAAGTCATAACAGATTCAGAGAGTTCTTGTTTGATATTTTGAAAACGATTGCGAAGGGTAATGGAGGTATTATTGTCGGTGAACTGTTCAAGAAAGGCTGCTTTGAAAGCATTCCAATCATTGAATGGAACGGCCAAGTTTTCAAACCATTCTCCTGCTGTTCCTTTGAGAAAGTAGGGAATTGTTCTTAACATTCTGGCAGCATTCCATCCATTTGCATCTCCTGCTTTAGTAACTTGGTCGAGCCATTCTTGGGGACTGGTCTCAATGTCTTCTCTATTAAATTCAGGGATTTTTGCAATGTATGTTGTCATTTCGTTTTCTTTGTTTTCACTGTCTATTGATTCTTCTTCAGATATTTCTGGTTTGTTTTCTTCATTTGCTGCTGTTTCAGAGTGTTCACTTTGATTTTCAGCTAGAAAATCAAGGAAATTGGAACTAGTTTGAAGGGGTTCTTGTTGTCTGATGAGACTTCTGAGTGATGTAAAATCTTCTGGTCTTGCAAATTGATTCAAGGGTGAATTAGGCGTTTGTGCTTGTGCAAGTAAAACTAGAAAAGATGTGATAGTAAGTGGAAGTTTTGAACTGGTTCCTTGTTCAGATGTTTGTAAATGGTTGGCAGTTGTTTTTGGTAGTGTTGGAGTATTTGGGGTGGTTCTTGAGTATTGCTTTAATTTGTTTTTGCCTTTGTTGCTTGTTTCTGTTTCCGATTCAAAATCAATAGTGTATTGAGACTGCACTAAATATGTTTCTTCACAGTATTTGATAATGTTAAAATTAAGTTTGTAAAAGTAAGTGGCAAGTGTTTTGCTGTTAAGGTCTTCAGTTTCCAACTGTGAATAGTGTGCTAAATTATTGTAAAGATTGCTTCTAACTTCTGAGATATTGTAATTTCCAAAAAGATAATTGTTGATGCGGTTTTCAATGTATTGGTATACTGATTTCTTGACAACTTCAATTCCGTCTGGAATGTTGAATCTTTGCTTGCAGTGAGTATAAATTGATTGGTAATACTTTAGAGTTGTTGCATCTGGTGTGGTCACCACTTTGAAGTTGTTTTTGCTGTGTTGTTTTCATGGGAGAGCACCAAATGTTACCGGAGGTTTTTGGTCTCTTTTTTTCAATGTTGTTAATGCCTGTTTGCTGTGAATTCACGTTTTCTGGATGTGGTTGAACCTCCAGTAACTGAATTTATTTTCAAATTATCTCCTATAATTTGAACTGCTGGGCTTATAAGTGGAATGGCCAATTCCTTGCCAGTTACTTTATGTAGTTATGTTGTAGTAAACATCAACTCTTTCTCAGGAATTACTTATCTGGAAGCTCATTAAAAATATGTGTAGTTACTTTGCTGTGAAAGTCAACTCTTCTACAGAAATCTCGTCTGTAGGCTACCCTAATAATTGTAATAAGAAAAGAAAAAGAAAAATAAAAGAAATGTAAAAGAAATCAGATTTTATTAAGAGAAACGTTTTTGATCCAGGCCTGAAGTCACTAACAGTTTACTGAAATTGGTAGCTAATCAATTTCAAAACTTTAGTTGAGTTTTGGGAATTTTTTAAGTGTAATAATTAAAGAATTTGGTTTTTCGAATTATTTGATATTTATTTCTTTTGTGTGTGTAGGAATGGTTCTAAGTGATAAATCTAAAGTAAGATACATTTTCTCGAAGAGAAATGCTCTTCTTTTATACAACTTGTCGTAACACTATTTTATGAACTTAAACTTTGCTATTTTCTACAATTTCGCTGAATTAAAGATATATTTCGGCAAACTACAAGTTATTTCTGCGAACTATTAGATATTTCAGTGAACTATCAATTATTTCAGCGAATTTCTACAAATTTCGGCAAACTTTTGAATGTTACATAGTTCAAGGTATTGCATGATTTGATCATTGCAATTAGGTTACATTTGTGTTGTGTACAAATTGGGTTATTTAATTAAATGATAATTTTGGACATTTTGCTAATGTAATAAGTGATAATTTGAAACAATAATATGCTAATTAATGATAGGATTTATAAGATAATTTTATGCTAAATAATATCTCTAATTTCATCTGGTAACAACATAGTTAATTGTCTTTTCGACACCCCTAGAATTTGCCCAAGTGGGTTTCTTTGCAACCAGGCTTCTGACCAGAGAATTTACCAGTTCCAAGTCAAGGCATTTCTTGAAACTCGCACACTTATGAGAACCATCTTCATTGAAATCACCACCAAGAATGAGAAAAGAAGACTCATTAACAGCCCTTGCAATAAGAGAATTGATGTCACCAGTCTGAGAGAACTGAATTGCTGAAGAAGCACCAGTATAAAGCCCCAAAATTGACACCAAAAGTTTATTTTTGAAAAGCAACTTAATGGAGAGAAGCTGACCAAGCACCTCAGAAACCTTGCACACATGTTTTGCCAGGGAAGAGTTCATAACAATAACAACATCAGCACCCAAATGCCCAGATTTCAAACCAGAAGTAAACACCCAAACTCCATTAAATTTGTCAGCAATCTAGGGGCGAACCTTTCCCTTTAATTTTGACTCCGTAAAAATAAAAACTAAATTGTCTATGTCCTTGTGCCAACAAATGATATTATCCTGCTTCACAGGATTATTCATTCCTCTAATATTGCACATGGCAACTTTCCAGATGAGCTCACTCATTGAGAAGAGAGTTGTGAGTTTGCACCACCAGCCAAAACCAAACTTTTGAAACAAGCAGATAAGCTTAACATGGATTTGGAGAGATCCTCCAACATATTTTCCAACTTGATAACATGGGAGGACACAGACAACTCCACAATCGTAGTAGCCTCATCACTAGTGGCCTCACTTAAACCCACACTCATTATTATATTGTCCTTTAGATTCTGAGATGGGAGAGTCACTGACAACTGACATCCAGGGCTAGGCTGAGAAACTGCCAGCATAAGTGAATCCAACTTCTTAGCCAACTCACTAATTTGTTCCATGAGACTAACAAGACTGCTTTCAATACCAACTAGACGTCTTTCCAAATTATTTGCAACAGGAAGGGTAGGTTTACCATTGACAACAGATCCCAAATGTAACTTACTACCAGAAAGAAAGAGAGCAGAAGAAAGACCAGCCACTGACACCCAAGTTTTACCACCAAAAGCCAGAGGATGAGAGATAGGTGCAGACTTCTTCACATAAATCTTAGCTAACCTAACCTGGTTCTGAACTGAAAAGGGAGTCTTTCTGCTGTCTGAAACCACATTACTTTTGACTGACCTACAATTGAGAGATGTATGACCATAATTCTTGCAAACTGCATACGAAGCCAGAGAAAAATGGAACCAATAGAGACCAATGTCTTTTATGACTGGAGTTGCTGCCATCACACCAACCAAATCCACTTCAGAACTGAAGCACACAGTGGCACAGCGGACACAAGAATAACTGACAGAATCATGATCAATAAAACAAGTTTTCCCACCCACAAAACCAATGAAGTCTCACAAATTATGAGTGGTAGTTCTCATGGGGAGAGTGTACAGTAAAGCTCTAAAACTATCCCTGGCCTTCCACAATTGTTTGTCAATATCCATTCTGGCCACTTGAACCACATTTTTCTCAATAAAGATAGACCATTTAGAAGCCAAAAAATCAGCCTGATTTTGATCCTCTAATTTAATGATCGCTTTTTGCCACAAACCCACCAATTGTATTTTGATTGACCTAATAATGCCGAATTTAGACACAGCTACACGCACAGCCTCCATAGATGTTTCCACTGGAATTTCTTTCAGCACAATTGCCCGATTTGTACAATTGTTGACAGGATGCTTGAGATTGGTGTTTACTACAACACCACGCTCATTGGCCAGATTTGCTGTTGCCATTATTGCCTTTTCAGAAGTAAACATTGTCCAGATGATCCTACCAAATTTTGAGGGGGTAGAAGCCCCTCCAAAACTATTCACACCAGAGAAAATTTTTCTGACAAAAATCAATTTTTTCTGAGAAGATTTCTCAGTGATATTAACAAGGCCAATGTCCAAAGCAAAAAATTTGCAAACAGAAACTTGAATAGAAGACTTGGGCAAAAGAGAAGATGGAAGGAGAACAAACTCATCTAATATATCACTATCATTATCACTTTTCTTGCCGAAATCAATCATACCTAGAGGCTTTTCAAGAGTGCACTTCGTGATTATTCTTTTAGAACCTTTGGGCATCATCTCAATATCATCATTACCAGACTCTTCTCCACTTCCCAGTTGAAAACTTGTCTCTTCTACCAAGAATTCCTCTTCCATGTTGACACTTTCTGACTCAATAGTATCCCCATTCTCAGATATAGCTGAATTACCAGTGGTGCTACCAACAGAAACACCAACCATCTTGAGAGGTTCCTTCAACAGACCACCCTTTTACTTCTTTCTAGAAAACAAATCCATAACAGCAGGATCGAAAATTGACTTCTTCTTGTACCCTTTCATAACAGAAACACACTGCTGTTAGTGGTCTTGTATTCAAACAGAAAGATTTTGTAGTATCTAACTGAATAGCAAAAGGAATATAGACAGGAAAAAACTTCTTTTAAAATTTGTACTTTTTCAGGAATTTGGGATGTAGGAGAGAAAGAAGTTATTTTTTATAAATATATTAAACATAAAACAAACAATTAATTATATTGTTTAAGTATAGTTTCAAGTAACATTTTTTACAATTCAAAATTGTTAGCAAAAATAATTTTTTTTTTTATAATTAAAAATTAAAAAAAAAAACTTCTTTCTCTTGTTCATCCCAAATTTCCAGAAAGAGCCATATAGTTTTTTGAAAGTGGGGGGGTTTTTTTTTTTTTTTTTCATTTAATATGATAAAACCAAACTGTTTTTTGATTTCGAGATCACTGTTGGTCCTAGTATTGCCGTCATGAAGAAGATTGCTGAAAAGTCTGGTTCTGGTGGTGGTTTTAAACCTGTGTTATCAAGAAAGAAGAAAAAAAGTGTTGCTTTGAAAGAGGGTGTTGGTGGCAAAGAGATTCCAGCTGAGGTGTCTGGTGATTGTTCTTGGAGTTCTGAGACTGGTGACACTATTGAGTCTGAGAGTATCAATATGAAAGAGAAATGTCTAGTGGAGAAAATTAGCTTTGACTATAGTGAAAGTGGCACTATTGCTGACAAGGAGCATGATCAGATGCCTAAAGGGCCAAACACCACAACTAAGATGGCTTTGGGCAAGCCATTAAGAAAAATAAACTTCTCAAGTCTTGATATTAATGATGATGTTCTCTTGGATGCTTTTTTAGAGCTTCTCCCTCTCTTGAAAAATTTGGTTTCTGTTTCTGTTAGGAAGTCTTTTGCTCTGGATATTGGATTGAATAAAGTGGTTGGGAAATCCTCTCAGGAGAAGCTCATGGTGGTTAGAAGGTTGTTTTCAAAAGTCAATGGTTTTGGGAGGCCTCTGTCTCCTCAAAATCTTCTGGGATCATCTGTGCTTCCTTTATCTTTGAAGCTAGCTTGGCACAGGATACAGAAAAGGCAAGAACAGCAGATATTTTAGTAAACACTAATCTCAAGAAATCTGCTAGTTACTCAGATCAGACTGTAGTGGTAAAGGAAATTCCAGTTGGTACATCAGCTGAGGCTGTGCATGCTGCGCTGTCCGAATTTGGAATTATTAAGTTGATCAAGATGCAGTTAGTGGGGCTGTAACAAAAAGCTTTGGTGGAATTTGAGCAATCAGATCAGACTGATTTGGTCGCAACTGAGTGGTCTATCCTAATTGGGAAAGATGCTGTATATGTTGTCAGAGCTGATCTAAACAAAGTATTGTGGGATAAGAGAGATCATCATAAAGCGCTGCTTTATACATTGCCAATGGGAACTAATGTTTATGATATTTGGGACTTTGTTCAATCTGTGGGTGGGAAAACTTGTATTATTGATCGCCATCTGATTACATATGCTCGGGTCAGGTGTGCTGTTGTTTGCTTCGATTCTGCTGAGTCCTTAGATGTTGTCATGGGAACTACACCAGTGCTCAAAGGCTCTAATTTACATTGGTCTAGTCTTGTTTCTGTCAGATGTGCCAAGTGTAAGAAGTTAGATTATATATCATTGAGCTGTGTTGAGAGTGGAAAGGTTTTTTCTGATGGTTCATTTCACAAAGTGCTTTTGAATTCAGATAAAAGCAGGCTGGCTGCAATATATGTCAAACATTCTGTACTGGTTGCTCATCCTGTTTCTTTTGGTGGTCTCTCTTAGGTGAAAATTGCAAATGGGTCTTCTTTTTCTCCTTTTTCTAACTGGATTGTTTTAGAGAATGTTGGCTCCTCTTCGGAGATGAAGCCATCCTTAACAGCTGTTGTAGAAATCAATGATAGGTTTGCTGCTCTTAAGCACAGTCTTGTCAGTCTCGCAGAGCATGTTAATATACTGGCTAAGAGATTGGCTACATCTGTGCCAATAGTTTCCCAGCTTAACCCTGGACGTCAGCCGTTGGTGACCCCTTTATTGCAGAATCAAGGGCTGGATATAGTGATGAGTGAGAGTTTGGGTGTGGTCACTAGTGATAAGACTGTTGTGAAGGCAGTAATTTTTGACAATTCTGTTATTGGGAAAATAGAGAATACTTTAAGAAATCTTACAATTATGGTTATGGGTCTTTCGGCTAAAATAAACAATGCTGGTATGGTTCTTATTGATCAACCTTCCCAATGACCAGTCTTTTATGGAAGATTGCCACATGTAATGTTAGAATTATGACAAATTTAGCAAAACAGAAGGACATTATTAGGTGGTATTTGGAATCTGGTAACATGGTTTCTGTTCTTACTGAAACTAAATTAAAATTAAATGTTGGGTTTTGGATAAAGAACAAGTTTGAAAGAGTTAGAATCTTCACTTTTGGTCTAGAAGAGGGTTATGTTGGTGCAGGCATGGCTATTGTGATGTGTGGTTCTTTGGCTTACCATGTTTTGAAGGTTGAGGAAGTTCTTGGTAGGGTTGTTTCTGTTTGCTTGTTGTTTAAAAATAAGCTTTTGGTAACATTTTTGGGTTTGTATGCTGGTGCTTTGGCTAAAACGAGATTTGCTCAAGCTTCTGGCATCAACTCATTCATCTTCAAGGCTGTAAATATAAGCTCTTTTGTGGTGATTTCAATGAAGATAGGACCAAAAAGTGTGTTAGTTTCAAAAAATGCTTGGACTTGGATTTGGTTAACTCACTGGGTGGATTTTCTGTGCACAAACTAAGTACTTGGAGCAACTTATGAGAGATCAACAAAGTTATTGACTACATTTTTATAAGTAAAAATCTGGTCTTGGCTGTGGTTAGACAAAAGGTTGCTTCAGTGTTTGGTTTTTTTGATATTGATCATAACATGGTTGGTGTTTTATTAGGGTTAGGAGGCTTGGTAGATGCCTGTTTGAATAATATTCATAGACAAGCTAACAGAGACCAATGGAAATTTGGGATCAAGAATGTGGATGCAGCTAAGTGGGTGCATTTCAAGAAATTTTCTTTGACTGCTTTAGTTTTGTCTTCAAATTCTTTTTTGATCACAAAAGAGAATAATAACTTGGATGAGATGTGGGAGGTCCTGAAAGATGCAGTCTGTGGTTTGGCAAATGAAATGTTTTCTAAACATTGGTTCTGTGAGTTTGATAGTCCAAGAAATAAGCAGTCTTTGAGGTTTTTCAGATTGAAATCTTTGGTTGTGAAAGTTTTAAAGTGCCTGTGTTCAGGTCATGTGTCTGAGTTTGATCACTTTGTGTGAGTTTGGGTGACCTTAGACAATGTTGAGACATCTAAGTTTACAGTTATGCTCCAAAATGGCTTGAAATCGGATGCTTTACATGGTCATTTGTCAAAAATTAAGAAAAGATATCGAAAGTTCAAATACTATAAGGCTGAACTTGCCAATAGTGGATGCATTAGAGATGTAATTAATAAGTGTATGAAAAATTTTAACTCAAATAAGAGTGACATGATTAGAAGCATTTTGGAATGGTCATTTTGTAAAATTGTTTTGGACCATTTGGTGATTGGGAATGAGCTGATTCTTGAACCAGAGGAAGTTAGATCCAGAGTTGATAAAATTATGGTAAACTGGACTCGCAAAAGAAAGTGTTGTCCTGTTTTATCTGGCATATGGGCTCATCAATATGCCCCCTTGGTTCATGTAAATGATGATGTTTTTTTGGGAGTAATGCATAAAATTAGTTTGGACAAATTGTCTTCAGTGGTTAGCAGATTGTCCAATGACAAAGCCACTGGTCTTTCTGGCATATTCAATGAATTATGGAAGCATAGTGGTGATGGTGTGATGGTTTGTTTTCTGGATTTATTAAACTTTTGTTTAAAAATTGGTGATGTTCCTGTTCCTTGGAAAAGAGCATGGGTATCTATGATCCCCAAGCCATATAACTAGGATGGGATTATGACTGACTTTGGTCTTTTGGATGGATATGTGGTCCATAATGGGTTGGACCAAAGTGAGGTGTTTTCTCCACTTCTATGGAGGATTTTCTATGACTCTTTGTTGTGTGAGATCAAAAGACAAGAACATTTGTGTGGATATAGAATCATTTCGAATTTTGTGGCAAAGTCTGGCAGAGTTGAATTTAGTGGTGGTAAATCTTCTTTTTTTGTGGCTGGTGCTTTTGTTGATAACACAATTTGAATGGAGAATGGTCAGGCTTTAACACAGCACATTTTAGATATTGCAAGCAAATTTTAGATATTGCAAGCAAATTTTTTAAGATCAATAATATTTTGATAAATAATAACAAGACTGTAGCCATTTTCATCAATCTGAGAGTAGCTAATGCTTCCTTGTTAATTAGTGGTAGGCTTATCTCTATAGCAAAAGATAGTAAGTCTCATAGATATCTGGGTATTTTTTTGTCAACAAAGGGTCTGTTCAAGCCAAGTCTTGCTAAGGCTCATGCAAATGTTAGATTTTTTTCTAATATGATCTTCAGGAAGGCTATATCAGATAAGCAGTTCTCTTATTTAGTTTTGGCAGTCTTTTAGCCTATTATCTGTTATCACACTCAGTTCAGTTTTGTTACTAAAAAAGTGTGTTAAAGGTGGGATGTTCTGGTTAGAAAGAGTTTCAGGTCTAAGGCTTTATTGCCAAAAGACTTTTCTAATGAAGCTTTACATCATCTGTCATTGTATAGTCTAAAGTCTTTCAAGCAGGTGCAGGCTGAGTCCAAAATTGCCTCAATGTTTGGTTTTTCTAATGCATTTGGGATTCTTGGTCATTTGTTTGTGCACTGTGCTTTGGATTTGCAAGTTTTAAAGTGGGCTTTGCTTCATCTTCTGAGCCATTCAGTCAAACTAAGAGTGTGTTTCTTGAATAACTTCCTGGCAGGTGTTGTGAGGATCTTTATTAATACAAACATTTTTTTGTTTAATCATATACCTTGTGTGTTCTGTGGTACCAATTATTTTCTGATGTCTAGAATTCTTAAAACTGATGATTATTTTGATGTGGTGCATTCCTTAAAGCACTTTGGCATTGCTTTTGGAGATGTTCTGATTACTAAGCGTGGTCAGGTCATGGATTGGAAAACCTTTTAGTGTTGGAAAAAGTTGAGTCCTAGGGACCCAGTGCCTTTATGGTTTACAAGAGCTTTTGTGCATGTAAATGGCTTTTTGGCAAGTTTTGGGGTGAGCGAAGCTAGAGCAAGCTGCTCTAAATTTTTTTGTTCAGATGATTACTTATGCATTCGTGAGCATTTGCATGAAATCTGGGCTAGGGAACTAAATGTGTATACTGATAGTTCATTGAGTGATCTGGATATAGGCAAAGTGGCTTGTAGGGCAGCAGCTTTTTTTTCTGAGATTGGTATGAGTGTGAGTGTAAGAGTTCAGAATTTGTTGTCATTCACTTTAGCTGAGCTTCAGGCAATTGCCTTGGCATTGGAGTGCATTCCTTCATTGTGCTCTGTAGTGCTTTATTCGAATAGTCAAGTGGCTTTAGATGTCTGTGTGCTGGAGAGTAAATTATGCCAATCTGACTTTTATAATCATTGTTGGATAGAGAGACATCATATTTCTAATTTAATCAGATCAAAAGACATTTCAGTGAGATGAGTTAAGGTGAAAGAACATTCAGATATCATGGATAATGATCACACAGATGCTCTTGCTTATGCTGTAGCACACTTTAATTTAGCTTTTCCAGTTGGCGTTTCTAATAGATTCCTTATGACAGATGGTTTTGCCATTTCTAGTAATGCTAGGCATTTTGTTTGTAATATATATTATGCTGTAAACTGGGCTTTATGAGAGACTGGGCCTAGGGCAAATGTTTTGGACAGTTTGGACATCAGGCGTATTGACTGGGAGTGTACTATCTCTGTTTGGCACCTGGACTCTCATATGTTGACAGGTTTTACTAGTAGGAATTTAGCTGTGTTGCATACTTATCTAATGAAGGCTGTGCATAGGAGATTGCCAGTAGCTATCCGAAAAAGACTGTATGACAAGTGCTACCCAAGTGTTTTGTGCTTAATGTGTGGGGAAGTTGAATTCTCTGACCATGCTTTTACATGCTCTGCTAATCTGGTGGTGCGCTCTGAGGTTATTTCTGGTCACATCAACTTGTAGAAATCTTTGGTGGGCAATCATCTCTCAGTTTCATCTTCAGTGCTTCTTACTCTCACAGAGGTCTTGGATAGCAATATGTATATGAAGCTGTGCAAAGGTTTTGTTTTTGTTAATTGGATTAGGGAGGCTATTGCTGTTTTTGGTGATAGAAAAAGTGTTATTTTTATTGTCGTCAATTTTGTTCATTATTTAACTAAGAGTCATCATAATAGAGCATAGTTGTTGAGATCTAAATTTAGAATTGACATGGAAAAAAGTAGTCTGGTTTGTAACACAAGTGAATTCTTTGTTCTTCTACATGGTTTATTTAGTCTGTTATCTGAGGGTGTGGTTTGCATGCTTGGTATAATCGAGTCTTTTGCTATTAGTTTTGGTTTTAGAAGTCAGTATTTGTTCTTTTTGGGACTGGATAATGGTAATAGAGTCCTTGTGAGTGTATAATGTTGTCTTGATTGGCCTGAGTGGTTGATCATGTGTAGAAAACACATGAGCCATATTTAGTTTAATTCATCTTGTTTGTTTCTGTATGCTAGATAGTGGTTAGGCTGTACTTGTTAAACTAATAGAAAAAAAAATTTTAAAAATTTAAGAATTTAAAACATTAATTGCTATGAATATATTCAACAATTTACTATTAAATATATAATAATTGATCAAAAATTTTGAAGATTATACTATAACAGATAATAAATTATTAACAACTAAAAATATTTTTAATGATAATAAAATTGTAAATATGATTTTAATTAATGCTTAAATTAAAACCAATATAATTAATGACTTAAAAAAAAAATCAAAAGAATTTTTATCTGTTATAATTACAATTATAAAAATATATAAAGCATTAAAAAAAGTAATTAGATTTAAAAAACAATTAGCAAAAAAAAATTTTAATTTAAAAAACCAAAATTTTTTTAAAAAAAATTATATAAATACAAAAAAATAAAGAAAAATTCTAAAAAACAAATAATAATTATTTAATATTTTAATAATAATAATAATAATAATAATAATAATTATAAAACTCTATAATAGAACATTTTTATAATAAGACATAATTTGCATGTTCTAATTGTGTTTTTTTATAGAAGTCTAATTATACTTATTAATATTAAATTAATATTTATTTGTTTATATTTATTTAAGAATTTAGTAAAAATTACTTTTTTTTAACAACTTTAATAAAAAAATTTTTGGCTTTTAAGTTTTTTTTCTTTATTAAAATTATAAATTTTATTAATAAATTCTTAAATTTTTAATTTTAAGTATAATTAATTGTTGTTTAACTTACTTAAAACACCATACAATTTTAATTAGTCTAACTTTTTTAGAGTAATGTTTTTTTACTCTTGGCTAATAATTGTTCAGTTTTTTTGGTATTATAAATGTCTATAAAATTGGTTTCTTCAGAAAAATATCAATATTTTAAGATTTCTAAGACTGGTTTTTTTACAAGAGACAGTTTCAAGATTTGGTTTATCACAAATAATTAAATATTTTAAATGATTTTTAGCACAATTCAAGATTTTTAAACTATTACAGCCATCAATATATTTTTTTAAATCTTTTAATTGGCGAAACAACATATTTAAAACAAAATAATTCTCTTAACTTACTTAAACCATTACAATTTAACTTAGATCAAATTAAACAACATTTAAAACAATACAAGCTTTCTAAATTTTTTAAATGTTTAATCTTTAACTCTTCAACTATATTATTATCACAACACATATGTTTTAAAGCCAGATTGTTGGTTAAATCTAATCTTTTTAAGAGATTGTTAAAACAATACAATTCTTCTAACTTGGTCAATTTAGTTAAATTAATCTTCCTAATATTGTTATGTCGAAAACTTAATAATTCCAGGTTGGAACAATCTTCAATTACCAATTTTTTTAATTGAAAATCATCAACGACTAAACTAGTTAAATTAGGGCAGCTTTTAAATTCTAATTTACCTTCTCAGCCCACTTTATTAGAAATATTTATTTCGGTTATTTCATCGTTATCAATAAAATCATCATTATCTAGGGTTTTTACCAGATGATCTGGTCTAGTTGTTTTTTCTTTTAGGCCCAAACTATTTAATCTTATTTTTTTGTTAGTATTGGTTATTTTATTATTTGAATAAAGAAAGAACTTTTAATTTCTTTAATTCTTCTACATTTAAGTCGGTTAGTTGATTATTATGAGTGTATAATTCTTTTACTTGTTCACAGTCTTTTATTTCCAGATTAGTTAGTTCATTATGAGAAGTAATAATTTCTTCTAGTCTTGGGATAGTTTTTAATAAGTAAACCTGTTAATTCATGAAAATTCTCAATTACTAAGTTTTGTCAAGAAAAATTTAAGTTTTTAACTGAACTTTTATGTTATTTAAATATTCTTGATAATATTTAACTCGATGTTTTAATCAAGCGTATAATCATTCTTAATTTTCATATTCTTTGTTTGTCATAAGAATGGTTATGTCTTTAATATAATATATTTTAATACATTATGAAAATTATATTGGTTTTGGACAAGTAATATCTTTAAATTCATCTCTGACAAAAGGACGAATAATATTATAAAGATACTCTTGCCTTTTGTAATCTAATGGAGGCGGTGTTAGTATTAAAATGGAGAAAGCTTTGATTTCTCTGATAATTTTAAAAATATTTGCTTTTTCTAACTTTTAATAAATTAAATTCAGTAAAAAGCACCGTTAGCAACCAGCTGAGTTTTGACAATTCCAGGATTAGCAGCTTCAAAGAAAAAATGCTGATATTTTTGCAAACCACTCAATTTCTTAAAGAAAATTCCTAACACTGAATTGAGATCTAAGTATTGAAAGCCTTTTCAATTATCATAACACTGAGCTTTGTTTAATCCAGCTGCACTCGATCTTTTCACAATTTTAACAATAGGATCCACACAATCTACCGTCATTTTGCGGTATAGTTTCTTGATCAATCCAAAACTGCCATCACACTTGAATTTAGTATGTCCAGGTACCATAAAATTTAATTCGATACTTTCATAATAGCCGCAAATTACTAAATATAGGTAAAATCAAATAGTCACATTGTTTTTATTCTGTCCACCCGCATTATCACAAGTAACTTTTAAATGGTTTTCTCCTTTATTCAATTTTTTTATTCCTATCGAAAACCATGCTCAATGTTCCGTTAGGACCTTTACCGATAATTTCGTCTTCATCAAGAACGTAATTAATTTGTTCGCGTACTGCCTCATCTTGAATACCAAATAAATGCACTTTACGCGGACTGAGATAATAAATCTTACTGACTTGTTGATCAGAATGCGGTACGTGAACAGTGGCATCAACGTTACAATAATCAGTTTTACCTCCTGTCATAAGATAATTCTCGTCTACTAATTTTCTTTATTGCTCTGCTAATTTCGTATTTTTGTTGTAATAATTTCTCTCCAACTTAGCCTTAACTAGATGTTCTTTGTACTTTTTTAGTAAATCTTTCGCTTCTTCTTCCTTGCGAGCATTATACTGTAAACCGTTCCGAAAATGTTGGGACTTGTCACATAAATCCGTTCTTGGACTCATGATTTGAATATAAGACGTTAATTGGTGCCATAACTTGCGAAACGCATCATATTTTAACAATTTCAATGTGTTATCGTTTTCAAGACCTGCAATAAAATCCCGATAGACCGATTTGTAACTCGTTTCAGCTGGCAAAAGTGTAAGCGATTGAGTAATTCGATTGACATTTCTACCAGAACTTGGTAGTCCATGAATTTCAGCATAGTTTTCGAGAAAATTCTTCACGGCGGTAGCAACGGTTATTTTGGTTTACCATCGCGGCACTCGTTTGATATTACCATGAACGCGGTATTATACCATTCGTTGCTAGATGATTTCTGACGTTTTCCAAATGAGTGCGGCCAATTCCTAACATATTGAGATACGCTTTCTGGCATAGAGGGGTATTGCGATCTCAATAATAAAAAGTTCTCGTATTAGTACGCGTTTTCTTTTTCAGACGTCGACTGGCGGTTATTTCTCCACCATTCATTGCTTTCAGCTGAGCCATTAAAAATATATCTTGTTCAGATCTAGAGAGAGCTTGAAACGTTTCACGTAATTCAGCAAACTTTTCTCTCGGAATCTTTTGAGAACAACCACAATTGCAACCTATCTCCAAGAAGCGCATGGCTTTTTCATATTCAGTCGAACCATTATAATTGTAACTTTCCATATACGAGTAATCCTATATATATATTTTTATTAATGACAGTTTATTACGCTGTTTCTGGTGGGTTGTATTTTTCCTAATAATAAGACATTAATATGGTTCATTCATTTGCTACAATATTCGAGTAACTTTATCGTTACGTTTTCTAAAATAAAAAAAGACTATAAATTCCCTCGCTGATTAATACTTGCAGATACTCTAAACCAAGCCAGCTACTCAAGCCAGCCTCACCAGATACATAAACTCAATGTAATACCTGCTATTGAAGAAAGTCAAAAGCGAACACATCACTTGTCATCACATTGATGATGAATACACAAGGGGATCTTGAGCCATGATATGATCCTCAGACCAATGATTGCCTGTCTCCTCATTTTCAAACTTCCATACTTCATCAAAGGGTGAAATAAAGGCGTCCAAAAGGTCTGCTAATTCTTTTTTGATGTTGTAATTAAGAAATTCGAAAAAATTTAGTCCAACGTGTGCAAAAGTGTGTTGTTTTTGCTCTTCAAGATTTTGGGGTTTGGACTTGCAGATTGGTGGGACCTCTCTGAGTTGTCCTTGAAATCCGAGTTGCCAATATAAAGTGATGCATTGCTCTTCATGATCTTCGAGATCTGATTTTCGAAAAACAAATCGTGAAGTTAATTTGGATGAATCAGACTCTGGATAGCTCTTGTCTTCATTCCGGTCGCTTAATGCATAATTTTCCACTTGAACGAGGATATAGGAATATCGGTCTTCTGGTAATTTTACAGGAATCATAATGTCTCCACCAGGGTTATTACCCTTAAGAATCACAGCACACCGTCGTTGATAATATTCTTTCAAATAACATGTTTCAGGAAAGTATGTTATGGGAATGAAGTGTGTAAAAGCCACAGTTGCATCCTCAAAATGTTGTAGGTTATCAACTGCAGCAGGATCCAGTAATTCCATTAATCGTTGGACTGTGATGGCAATTGATTTCCATTGTTTCGTTTTCTGTATAGACCTCACTGCGAGAATTAGGATAATTCGTGCCACCACCTCTTCACGAGGGCGTGCGTCCACGAACCCCTTTTTTAGTATCTCATTGAATCTTTGAAGAACACAAATCAATGTCTCGTTATCAGTAATAGCAGATAACGCTGCTTCTGCTAATAAAGGTTCCGAAGGATAACGAATTAACAAGCGCTCTCCGTCACGTGATACTGCAACGCACGTTGCCATATGGGATGTCACGAGATCGGAAGGGATCTTTGATTGGGGTGAAATATCCAAACAAACGAGAACTGATAAAACAGCAATACTGGACATTTCCTCGCTGTCTTTGAAAGAAGATGCTCCACCAAAAAGTTTAATCTTCAATAGTGAGACAAGTTCTTTAAGGGCTGTTTGAGTCGAGAAGGAACCTTTCCGTTTGACATCAAAATAGCTGTATATCAATGGTCTCCCTAGCCTTGCCAATTGAACCATCTGGTCTTCTTCAGATGTTTCTACTGGATCTTCTGTCTTTTCTCCAAAGATATCCATCGTTGTAAGTCGAGTAAATGGATGAAATAATTTAAGTTCTAGCTCGTCCTTTCTTCCAGATGGGTCTGCTGATGACGGTGGTGTGGAGTTGGGAATTTTGCTGGGCGTGTCCAAAAATAGGACGAAGAAGCCATTCCAGTCGATTTGTCTCATAGCTCTTCCAAACAACCGAAATTTCCTGCAGCCATCATTTTGCACAGAACTAATGAGGTATCGAGCTTCGTCAATGCATAAAAGAATCTTGACTTTATTGTCGGGATTATCTGAGAATGGGAATTTATTTCTGTTGAGGTTTGCATCCCTCTGGTTAACTTTCTCCCAGTCTTTACTGCTTGCTAAGACCTCTGCCCAGAATTTCTCGCACCACTCGTAATCCAGTTGCAGTTTCCAGAGGTTCTCAGCTGATTCATTGAGGGAATATCCTTGTAGCTTTTTGATAGCATGCCAAAGAATGTATATGAAGCGCCATTCCTCTCCGCCTGAGATCTGTCCCAGTCTATCGAAGATCTCTGGTGCGTAAGGCGTAGCAGGTGGGTATCCAGTACTTTCCTTGGGGCGTAGACACACATATAATGTAGGAATTCTCCTCGCAATTTGCTCAATAAGACGGGTTTTTCCGTATCCAGAACTCTGAAAGAGCGTTCCATAAGGTATGTGATCTGCCTGATTAGCAAACCAATACGCGTGTTTCTTATTGATGTAGTCTTGAAATAATTCGACTATGTTCGATGGATCCTTGTACGGTATTTTAAAGGCCTCCATGAGAGCCTGATTTTGTTGGTGGAGCGCAGCTAAAAAATGCACGGCAACAGGAGGAAAAACATCAATTAGTCAATGTCGCAAGCGGTACTATGATCCCAATGCACGTTGTAATGCATTTGAACTATTCTCCCTCCATTGCTCCTCTATTAACCCATAACGTCTCTTGTAACCCATACTATTTCTTGTCTTCTTTGAAACGAGTTTACATATAACCTAGCTCTGCTCTGTTTCAGCTCTGCCCCAACTAATAACACCCAAGTGCCTCTCTTGCAATATAGAATAAAACCAGTAACAGTATACAAATTCTTCTCCCCGTTGCTCCTCTACCCTCCCAATAAACGTGTGTTGCTTGCTTACCTTGCTTTGTCTTGAGGTATTCCTCATAGCAGTTTGTGGTCGCGCCAGGGTTGTCTTGATGGTATTTAGCGTAGAAGTCTTGGTATTCGTTGTATGCAGCATCCGCTTGTTTAATGGTTGCGCTGGGACAGTCTTTACTGTATTTCCAAAAGAACTCGTGTTCACCCATTAGTCTTGCATCCACGTCCATGTCTAGATGTTTTCGTTTGTTTAGTGAAAAAAGAACAGTCGCGATCTGCGCCCGTCCAACTCAGCCCTGTTTATAAGTTTTACTTATACAAACATGTGATAATTCTCCGTATTGAAGCGCCGAATCAACGAATCCGTTGGGTCCAGCACACTTAGCCAAATATAGCGGGAACCCTCCATGCTTTTGTCAGAGACAAAAGAGAATGAAGACAAAGGGGAAAATCTCTTTTATAAGCTTCTTTGAATATCCCTATACTTTGGTCGCTCTAGTGAAATCTATGCTATATATTATTACAAATGCTATAAACGTCTACATTTCCCTTCTTTTTTTTATCTACCCATTTTTTAAGCGCTTCGATTGTTTTTCTCGAGAATTGGCCTTTTTTCTTCCGTGCACTTTGTGGTATTTTATAACCATTTTGTTAAATACGACTGAGTCCAGCTTAGAAGTTTTATCAAGTAACTTGTTTAGACTTTCCCACAAACTTGATAAATATTTCCGTTCAATGAGTAGCTGGTATTTTGATTTAATTGTCCTTGATTTTATCGCTTGAAAAAGCATTTGAGTTATAATCCGGACTTTTATGGTAGAGCGAAGTACCAGCGATAAGCGCGATCAGCAGCAGTAACTCGCAGATTTCAATAGCGAAAGTAAACATTTTGAGTGGGATTGTTATTTGATTTTTTTAGATAATAAAATTGTGCTTCGATAATACAGTTGCAATTCGATCGATTGTGATTTGTTTTTTTTTTTATGCGAAAACATGGGTGAAATGGTGCTGTTTTTATACTAATTTCAAAACAGTTGATTTGCCGATCAAACGGCTACTCTACTAATGATTTATTCTAGTGTTTCCTTTTTATTACCTTTAATACTTACCCATTGTTTCTAAAACGATACAGGTTTTGCTGGTCATGAATTGTGTGTCGGATTTATAGTACTTGGGGCACAGCGAACCAAAATTATCGTATTTATTGCTATTCTTACTCGAACTGTATATAAAGAATCGTGGAAATTTTTCCCGATTATCGATAATTATAAAGAAACAGATATTTGCTTTATGTTTCTAGTTTTCGCTTTTTTCTTGGTTCATCATAAGTTGGGGTTAAGGTTCGTTTAATGGGTTTTTATTTTTCGTTCTTTATAAATTTCGTAAGTGATTTTTTCTCTATCAAGATATTCCTCAAGAATTTTGGGTATCATTGATTTTAAAAACGTATGGAGCAATTTTTTCACCTTGCTTTTTTTTTTAAAATGCTTCTAATAGTTCTATGGTAGATTTGATGTAAATGAGTTTCATATTACTATTTTTATATAGGGAGATTATAAAACTGTTAAAATATAATCACATTATAATTATGATAATAATGACTAAATTTTTGATCTCTGAGATTCTTGGTTCACTTTGTGCAATATGCCCTATTTAAAACTAAATTGATAAATTTTCTATTTAATTGTATTGTTTTTGAAATTAGTAAGTTAGTTATTCAAATATATAATTATATTTGCTTTAATTTTTGATTTCCAAATTCTGTTTAGTAGTTAAAATATATATTATTGTTATTTTTTGTTTTTATGAATGCTATTGTTAAAACTAATACTTTAAGAAAAAATTCTATTTAATAAAAAACTTCTAATTGTTAACACTGTTTAAGTATTAAAATTTAAATTAGATTGTAAAATGTTTTTAAAACTGTAATAAAATTTGTCGTTAATTTTAAAATTTTTATAAATATAATATTATATATAAAGACTGTTGCTTTTTTGGCTTTTTTTATTATTACTAATATTAATTCTGTGTTTAATTTTAGATTCACTGAACTGGTGTTAATTAATACTCAAAAGCAGTCCTTGCTAAATTTATTTTGCAACTAGAAGTTTGGTATAATTTATCATCTTTAGTTTCGTTTAGTTTTATTCATACCTTTCTTTCTATCTATTCACCAAATTTTTCCCAAGATCCACTATAAATTGTTATTAATATTCGAGCTTTCTCTTTTCTTTTGAGAAATTCTTGTTTAAAAAACAAACCTTAAAACTATTAACTCTTAAAATGTCCAAAGTTCAGGAGGAAGAACTGGCAGCTGCGTTCGTGAACTGGGTATGTCTGAGTTTTGCGAAAAAGTCGTCTTTTCAAAAGAAGGATCATGGAGAAATGAAATTCTTCAAGTTTTTGACCATTAATTTGACCACTCAAAACTTTTCACTTATTGATTCACTGTTAACAACTTGATTAGGTCAAGACCTTTGATGGACTTTCTTGGTCAGTTAATGACTATAACGACCTTTGTGATGCAGCGGTGCTGTTTGAGATTGTAAATGACATGTGAGTTTGGCGAAACTGTGTCAAAGATTTTGATTGGAACAGCTTCGGTAGAAATCATCGCCATCAAGCTCCCTAAATCCCTTTGGGGCGTCACATTTTGATTTTTCAAAGTGATCCTAAGTGGTTCAAGACCCTTCGTGCGGAGACAAGGCAAGACCATTGGGTCCTCAATGCGGTTAACCTAAAAAAATTGTACACTCTTATCCAACAATATTACGAGAAGGTTACCGGTTATTCCACCAAAAATATTGATGCACCGAATGTAAACCTGATTGCTAAAGAATCCGATGTCAAGAAACCATGAAATTATGTTCTTTGATAGTTACCTTAGCAGTACAGAGCCCAAATGGGGCAGCTTATATCGAGAAAATACAGTTATTGACAGCTGAATCGCAAAAAGGTCTGATGATGGCAATTGAACGGGTATTGGAATTTTTAAAGTTTTTAACCCTGGATAATTATCCTTCAAAATTATTTTTTCAATCAAATTTTTGTGTTCTTTGCAGGTAATGCAAAAATTGGAAGCCAATACACAGGAACAACCAACCTCTTCCTCGTAAGTAGCTCTGATTCAAAATTTTGATTCAGACTTTTCAATATTAAAAACTCTTGATGATCGACAGCGAGCAAGAATTTTTAAAAGCGACCAAAGATCATGCGAGTATCATAGGTGAAAGAGATGCTCTCAAAAAAGCATATCAGGCTCTGATGGAAGAACATCGCCAATTGCGTTATAAATTTGTAAGCAATTTTTAAGTGCCAAAGATTTTTGTGAAATTGGTGATGTTTTGAACTAAAATGTTTCGTCTGATATTCAAGGATCTCATTGAAGACGATAGAGAAGATTTAAAACAGAGGTTGAAAGATCTAGAGATGACAATGTCCCAATCGAGTCAAAGCGGCGGTAGAAATGAACTTATATTAAAAACGGAAATTGATGCTCTTCGGCAAGAACCGCAAGTATTTTTCTCGAAATAAAATTATCAAAGTACTATACAATATAGTATATATATATATATATATATATAGGCTTTTTTAAAATCGAATTTGGCCAAATTCTTTTTATTAATTAAATTTATTATTAAGCTTATTGGTGCTTTAATTGCTTTGATTTTTAAATTGGTAAGTATTTTTTTTAATCTAAAATATAGTATAAATAATATATTAAATAATAAAATATTTGATGTAAATTTAAATTTTTGTGTTAATAAAAAAAATTCCATTAAAATAATAATAGTTTAAAAGCTGTAAACTTTTAATATCAAATTTAATACAAATAAACTTATTATATAATTAGTTAATTTGGTTTTTAATAATAATAGTTTAATTGTTATTATGCAAAAAATGACTTTTTTAAATAAATTTATTTTAATAAATTCAATATAATATAAAAAATATGTAAATTATTACTAATTGTAAAATTTCTGAATCTTATGTCTTAATTAATAATTGAACTATATTTTGTTAAAACATAACATAATTTTAATTTAAAAAATAGCAATATATTTATTAAAATAAAAAAAAGCAATATTTAATTATATTTAATAATATAATTATTTTTAATTAATTATTATTTATTGTAAAAACCAAAAAAGTTATGTTTTAAAATTTTTTTTATTTAAAAAAATAATGTTATTTATATTAAAAAATTGAATTGAAATTATAAAAACTAAAACAAAAAATTTTTTTTTTAAAATTATTATATTTTTAATACTTATTCATCAAATCCCAACAATGTGATGTATTAATTGCCAAGCCGAGCGAAAACATGCTTATTTTTGGTCAAGAACCATGACTATTAAAAACAATATTAAGTTATTTTGTATAAAATATATATTTAAAATATTACAAAATTTTTTAAGCATTAAAATTACAATAATTTTACATTTAATCATTACATTAAAACATTGAAAAAAATCCAACCATTTTTATTTGTTACAAAACACTATAAATAGATTTATTGTGAAAAAATGCAGTTTGTATATTTTGGTATTTTAGCTATTATTTGGGACATATCCGTTTATTTGGAAAATAATAACACAATTTGGTAATTTTTGTGAAAACTTCCAATATACTAAATTTGACTTGAAAATTTTATGTCAACTTGGAAATTGCTGAAAATGCGAGATGTTAATAAACATATTGCTCGAACAAAATGAAAGTGATGCAAATAACCCTTTACAATTACCCCATTCCTTTGATATTTGAATCATGTTTGTTAGATCATAAACTATGAGAATAATGACCAGATTCATCAAAGTCCAAAATTCTGATTCCCGATGGCTTGCTCGGTATCCACTATTTCTCTCTGAGAGGAGCGAAAAAATATAACCGAACTGGGAATTCGATTTGAACTTTTCTTCTGTTCTTAGAAGTGCCCAAATCAATATTTGTTTCCCTATTGATTAAGTCGTTGCAAAGATCTAATTCCGACTAAAATGGCAATGAAAAACAAATTTGAACACTCAAGTCCTGAACGTTCCAGAATTACTATAATTGATGAGTATTACATCAAAATGCTCTAATCTTTATTCGTAAATCAAAATTGACTTCAATTTTAAAAGATTCCTTCAATAATGTCCCGGAAATCCTCCCATAGAATCCCCATTAATTGACCGAAATCCAATTGATGAAGCCGTTCCCCAGCTTCAATGGCAATTAACTCCTCTTCCTCTAGACGAGCGTTTTCATACTCTTCGAGCTCAATATTGTACTCTTCTATACTCATGAGTCTCAATCGTTTGGCAGAATGTCTCAAAGATTCACTGTCTTCAGAATTCTCAACCTCATCTATCTTTCTTTTAGAAACTAATCGTGCTGAAGATTCTATAGAATAATGAGGTTTTTTCCTCCTAGAATCAATGATTGGTAACGAAACATAAATCATGGTACGCTCTTTTGTTTCCTCTTCTTCCATAATCTTGGGAGCTTCATGAGATCTGGATAATGTATTCATTGATAACTCTATTTGTGGTTGCTCTTTTGATTCTTCAATAAATATAGGGATATCTAGAGGGTTATATGAAGTACCCAGTGATGAATCTATCTGCTTAATTTCTATGGGCAACAATATTGGTGATGAGTTATTATGAACTATATTTTCATCGATATAATTGTGGGCCTCAACTAATGAATTGCTTTCTATGCTAGAAGGCGTAGATATCGGCACATTTTCCCCGGCTTTAACATAATGTTTTTGTTGCTCTGGAACTTGAGGTGAATTTGAAGGCAGTATGTCTTCATTCACAATATCAAGACTCGGTCCTGATCGAATGTCACTAGATTTGGCGAATATAGGAGAAAGGGGTAATGCAGACGTATTTTCCGTTATTGAAATCCGGGAATTTGAAGTATATTTAGTACGCTTTGAAAATACGCCACTAAATGGTGTAGTTATCACCTGGCTTGATGACGAAAAGGGGGTAACCAGTTTTCTAGCAGTCCTCAGCGAACTTTGTTCAAGGCCATCTGTTCTTTGTTTGCCTTTGACTAATCGGTTTAAGGGTGTCGGAGTATATGTTTGCTGAATCTCATCCAATACCTCATTTTTCTCATAGACGAAACTGCGAGTAGCCTTCGAGCCCCTGGTTGAAGGTGAAGTAAACTTCAAAGGAGAGTATATATCATCATTTGCTTTTAAGGGTGACCTTATCCAGTAGAGAAGGTCCATAGCGTTCTTTGACTGCTCGCTCATGATTCTGGTTTTTCTAGATTGTTTAGCTATCAGTAAATTATATTTGTTTATTTTTTAAAATTTTTAAAAATATGAAAATAAAACCTTAATATTATTTTTATTTTTATTTTTATAAATAATTTATAATGATTTTATTTATTAATGTTAAAAAATTAAATCACAAAAATATTTTTTATAAAAATTTAAAAATTAAATAGAGTTTATATTTTATTTAAATAATATAATTTTTATTTGTTTATTTATTTTATTTTAGATATGATTATTAATTTTGGCGTATATTAAAATATTTTAATTAAATTATTATTGATAATTAATTTCCTATTTTTAAACAGGATGATTAGTTTTAAGAAAAATATTAACAAGATTTTTATTTATTTATTTATTTATCCACTTTTTTTGGTCATTCAAAAAAGTCTAACCAAAATTTGCTAAAAAAAGAAACTATCGCAATAAGATGATTTCTTTGTCTTTTTGTCAAACAAAAAACATTGGCAATGTTTATCCTCGGTGAAACTTACTAGTTTTTATGGAATATTTTCAAGGATTGGCTGATAGATTTTTCGCCTATTACTTTTAATGAGCATTTTGAAAAGTAACTTTTCGTTTGAAATAACATGACGCATTTTATTCGAAAATTCACATTAGTAGTTAAAAGGATCGATGTAAAAAAGATAAATGAATGGTGTAAATAAACGCAAAAAGCTTGATGACATGAATCTCAATCGAGTTAGATACCTTAGAAAATTATGACTCCTCAAATTATCAAAAATTTTCAAAGATGATAGCTTTTAATAACTACTGACTGTGTTGTTAACAAAATTTAATGTTAACATAGAAATATGGTCTTTAAAATTTTCACTAAACTACATGAACACTTTTTCGTCTTCAGGATACGTAAGGAAAATTGTCCTTTAACTTGTATAAAATCACGAATCCCTAAACAAGACAAAAACATTCGATGATATCCTATCGAAGAGTTGTGCCAAATCGAACAACCATCAGTAGAAACCTGAGTTTCCTTATCTTTTAAGGACAGTAGAAAAGTAGGTTTACTAATAAGTAATTAATTTTTATTAGAAACAAATACTTAAACCAGAAAAATAAAATATATACCTTCAATGACAAGTTGACCAGGTACCACCGGTAGTGTCATCATCATCAAGCCTTCATCCAACACAACAAACTTGTACCGAATATTAAAGGAAAAATTATCGACCCATTTGATTCTACTATCACATTGAGGATTTATTAACCTTTATTCTTCTTTTCTTGTCCTTCCTCGCTTAGATGCCTGTTCAAATACAGGATCAACAGGACGTCCGAGGAAAATTTGTTCATTGGCAGTAAATCGTCGTTTGAGACTGTCATTGCCAATCACATTACCGATGCCACCTTCCTGACCTGTATCAATGTTATCAATTTCACGTTGATTAGGTTGATTATACATCGTGTGCGTCTGGAAGCAAAAGGTGAATTGGTTATTTTCCCTTCCAAATATATTATTGGGCAATGGATTATTGATTGCGTTGGTATTATATGATTGTGAAATAGGTTGTTGTTGTTGTTGTTGTTGTTGCTGTTGCTGTTGCTGTTGTTGCTGCTCATTGGCTACACTGGACTGGAAAGATTGTGGTTGTTGAGGGGAGGATTCTTCGTATTGATGTTGGTGCTGTCCTTGTTGTTGAGGCGCTACCGGTGAATGTTGTTGTGTTTGATGGCGCGAAGATGTCCCTGCAGCTTGCGCTTCATTGTGTTTTGATTGGGCCCAACTGCATAATTCCGCAGCAGAGATATTTGCGTTTACTAAAGCTTGTTGGGAATGACCACCATTCTGTGATCTCTGTTGTTGTACACTATGGTGTGTATGAAGAAAGCTCATCAAGTCTTCCAAACACTTTTGATAACCATTATGGTAGGCTTGACGCTTTTGATTTTGTCCTTTGGTATATAATTCTGTAACTGCTTGTGCGGCAGACCTAAAGGAAGCCATGAGTGACTCTTCATTGTCCATCGTGAAAGTATTCACGTCATGAGGCTGCCCACTGTTGCAGGTATCCATTTACTATAAAGAGGTGGGAGATTGTAAGTTCGTTTTTTCTTCTTCAAACTTTTTGAGGGTATTAGAGTACGCCCACACCACAAGTTTCACTCTCCCAAAGATAGTCGAATCTCTCTCGCTTCTTTCAAGTAATATAAAAAATGTTTGAGAAAGCGTTTTTGCTTTTTGTGGATAAGTGCCTTTTGCGATAACCTTTCTTGATATTTTCTTGCTTAGAATATTATTACGCGCTTAACTCACCAGAGGGTTTTGTTCTTTGACCCGCCCCTTTTATGAGGCTGTGGGAAAGAAACCAGGTTACAAAAATCGGCTTTGTTCGCGGTCTAACCAACCACGCAAATCTTTTTCTTTGATCATGCAGCCCGCAAATAACGCCTGAAGATCCTTTTTGAGTCTTTGATTTTCAAAATACTCAGCTGCGATTAAATTCAACGTATATTTCAATCATAATTTTACTGATCTGTGATCTGGTCAAAGATTCAACAATGAAATTAGTAACTTTTTTTTTAGTTAGCATATCTCACCATCACAGCATTGTTTCAAATTTCCTGTGGTAAAAAATATGACTCATTAAATTATGCGTGTAATGTTAGCTCTATGTGAGTCACTGAGCCACACGGTTCCAAATAAATTTTATTTTGAAAAATTCGTGCTTTGTTTAGTGAAAGTGCGCAGTAAAAACCGAACGTTTTCATTCAATATGTCTACCTCTAAAGTTGTTCCGAAAGACTCAGTTACCGAAGAAGGTGAAAAAACTAAAAGGTAAAGCTTAAGGAGCCCAAGGCCTCCATACATTACATTTGTTTCTGGCAGCACTGTTTGAGGTACTCGTAGATCCAGAACTTGTGAAAATTTTGGTTGGCTTTAGTAATAAGGCTTCGAAGCAGACTACGAAAAAATCGCAGCAAGCAAAAAAGCCTACAAAAAAAGTTGAAGGTATATAACACAAAGGAAAACCAATAAAATGTTCTATCATTGATAATAATCGTAGGATTTATCTTTAAAATTGACATTTTACTTCCTCGTACTCTAAAAGCTGCCATTGAAGGGGCCGCTCAAATCGGTATTGAAGTGCGAAAAGATGTCGATTTCTCTACATGGTATCAACAGGTTTTGTTAAATTTTGAATATAATTTCCTAGAGGATTTTGTTATGTCCCATACTTGTATTTTTAATTTTGACTTTTTGACGATTCAGGTTTTAACTCGTTCCGAAATGCTAGAATACTATGACGTTTCCGGATGCTATATTATAAGGCCACTTGCTTACAATATTTGGCAAGAGATCCAGTGTAATTCGCTTTTTACTTCAAAATTCTCACTAATTATTTCGACCTATTTACCTTTAATTTTTTTGCTTCTTAAGATTACTTTGATGCCGCTATCAAAGAGCTTGGTGTGGAGAATGCCTACTTTCCGATGTTTGTATCCCAGCGTGTTTTAGAAAAAGAAAAGAACCATATTGAAGGTTTTGCTCCTGAAGTCGCCTGGGTCACTAAAGCGTACATATTAATTAGTTTTTTGAAAATGATATGGCTCGCTCTTATTAGAAAAAATTATAACCAACTTCCTTCTACCTTGATATTTATCAGTGGTTCTTCTGATTTAGAAGAACCGATTGCTATTAGGCCAACATCAGAGACAGTCATGTATCCATACTTTGCTAAGTGGATTCGAAGCCATCGTGATTTACCATTGAAACTTAATCAATGGTGTAATATTGTTAGATGGGAGTTCAAAAACCCTCGTAAGTTTGAAATTCATACTAGTGTAACCCCCGAAGCTAAAATTCATATCCCTTTCTATTACATTCCTTTTTCCGGAGAAACGTCTTTATAACATTCCACCTCTAACACAACCTTGCTAACCCTCCTATTCTGAACTTGATCCAGAGCCTTTTCTTAGAACTCGCGAATTTTTATGGCAAGAAGGACATACTGCGCATTTCAGTAAGGAAGAAGCAGACACGGAAGTCCATCAAATTCTTGAATTATATCGACAAGTTTATGAAGATTTGCTTGCGATTCCGGTGATTAAAGGAATAAAATCTGAAAAAGAAAAATTTGCTGGTGGTCTCTACACGACTACTCTCGAAGGTTTCATTCCGACTACGGGACGAGGAATTCAAGCTGCTACTTCTCATTGTCTTGGACAAAATTTTTCAAAAATGTTCGATATTGTGATAGAAGATCCAAATGCCCCTGCTTCTGCTGATGGTAAGGACGCTAAGAAAATGCATGTTTGGCAAAACTCTTGGGGTTTGACCACTCGTACAATCGGGGTGATGGTAATGCTTCATGGGGACGATAAAGGTTTGATTTTACCTCCGCGGGTGGCTTCTACACAAGTAATTGTCATCCCGCTAGGTATATCGGCCAAAACTTCAGAGGATGATAGGCGGCTTGTGGAAGAAAAAGTAAACGATGTGGTTAAGGAGCTAAAATCTGTTGGTGTCAAAGCAAAAGCAGACCTCAGAGACAATTATACTCCTGGATACAAATTTAATCATTGGGAATTAAAGGTTAGACTATTTATAATTTTTTTCATTCCTATCCTAAATATTCATAATATTTTACCTTCAGGGAGTCCCACTTCGTTTGGAAATTGGACCACGAGATCTCACGAATAAGCAAACTTTATCGGTGAGGCGCGACACTGGTCATAAAGAACCTATACCGCTTAGTGAACTTACTACCCGTATTCCCGAGACTTTGCGCACCATTCAAGAAGAAATGTTTAAACGTGCCAAAAAAGTTTATGATGATCACGTAAAAACTGTCTTGAATTGGGAAGATTTTGTCCCAACTTTGGATGATAAAAATTTTGTTCTCACTCCTTGGTGCGAGGAAGAAAAATGTGAAGATGGCATTAAGGAACGAAGTGCTAGAACGTATGTTTTTCATTTTAATTGGAAAAAATCTTTCGCCCTTACACGACACATTTCAATCACATTGCTTAATTATTTTAGCAACACGGAACAAGAGCCTCAAGATGACAAAGCCCCCTCAATGGGGGCAAAATCGTTGTGTATACCTTTTGATCAACCAACAAAACCAGCTATTGTTCTAGGGGAAACGAAATGTGTCAACTGTGGTAAAGATGCCAAACGTTATGGTTTATTTGGAAGAAGCTATTAATGATAATATTAGATAGACATCTTTCGAGAACTTTATATTGTTAATTCCTATATAATTTATTGTTTGATAAAAGCGTCTGTTAAATAAAAATTACATTCGCTTTTAAGTTGACGGTTTTTTGTTCACTTTTAAATGAAAAATTTCTGTTGAAGAAATGACTGTTAATCAAGATGAATTCCATATGCAGTTACCCTTTACTACCATTAGGATATTTAAAATCATGCTCCAGCACACGAACAACCGAAAAAAACCTAATGTGTAGAAAAGGTTAGTAGAAACAAATTAGCTGACCTACTGAATATTTAAACCTGAACCAAGGAACCTATAAAAGTGTCAACTCTAAATGTTATCCGATCAAAAAATCAACGATAGGCTAAAATAGAATATGAAAAATTGAGCAAGACAATCAACATCGCTTTGTTTGGAAACGTCCGCCAGAGGACATCTTCTAGAACACAGACACAACATCCGACATTTTTCAGTTGATCGGATTGATGGGTTAGTAAAAAAGAAAGTATTTGTTATTGTGCTGGTGGTGGCGGTGGTAATGGTGGGGCGGGGGCAGAGGGTGGGGGTGGAGGTGGTGCCTGCTTATTTCGAAGGTTTGACTTGTTTTAGTTTTATTTTAAAGTTAAAATTTGAATCGATTTTGGGCTTACCCATGCACGTGTAGATGATGGCGGTGGTGGATATCCAGCCGCAGCAGCCGCAGTTGGATAACTAGTATATCCATAGTTAACAGTAGATGGATAAGAAACATATCCATAGCTTGTAGCAGTTGATGGTGATTGACCGTATGCTGACGTGACCGGAGAATAGGTAGAGGCTCCGGGAGTGGCAGCATATGTTGAAGATCCGGGAGGTGGTAATGGTGGCGGATAACTAGATTTCATACCACTCCATGGTGCACTATTACTGGTTGGAGTAGTGGGCGATAAACCTGGTGGGGGTGGAGCACTTGACAAGCCTATAATTCAAAATAAAGAAAATTCAGAATTTCAAGATGATTTTTTCGTTACATATTCGATTCGCAATACTGATCTATACCAGGTGGTGGTGGTATTCCTGGAATAGAGGTCCCTTGCTGCCATGGTGGTAAATTAGATGCCCCAGGTGGAGGTGGAGCTGCTGACTTTGACGCCCATGGAGCAGCGGCTGCTGAGGGTGAAGTCTGGGCAGCCCAAGGAGGCTTAGCTACAGAAGATGGACCGTAATGCCCCTAGAAAGATATCAAAATCTGATTTATTGCAAAAGAAGTATCTAATACATATTTATATTATCGACTTACGGTTCTCCCAGTGATATCGTTGCCTTTTGATGTATCAATATTTTCACCCAGTTCAGCCATCAAGCTTAGATATTCACTATCTAGCTTCTGGTCACGTTGTTTGGCTTGTTGCAGGGCTTCCGGATTGTTACGTTCCATACAATCCCTTGCAGTGTGACCATGACCACTGCAAATGCGACAAGTGAGGTTGATGGTAAAATTTTGAGTTTCGGAGCATTCATATTTTCGATGACCTGTGGCCCCACAGTTTGTACAAATCTGATTCTCATCGTCTCGGAGGGTGCCATTTAGGGCAGCCAATTCACGCAGTTGTTGACGTTTAAGTTCATTCTGACCCTCTGGAACGGAGGCAGACTTCAAGGAAAGTATTTAAATATGATTCCATTTAGTTAATATATATAGAAGAATACAGTTTGAAATCAACATTTTTCAAATACCGTCTCAATTATTTTATTGATCATCTTGACTGCTTTAGTAACTTTATCTTCGGCATCAGCAGTGACAAGACAATGCAAATCTTCTTCCTGATTTGCGCTAGCAGCAGCATCAGTTCTGCTTTTTCCTTCTTTAACACTTCCTCTGCCACGAATACTGATCTTGGCACCAGATTCGGATTCCATTTTCTTTAAAGTGTTTCCCCGTGGGCCAATCAATAATCCAATGAAATTAATTTCAGGGAATTCTTTAGCAGGAATATATACTTTATCCTGGACTTTAGTTGGTCGCTTATAATCAGCAGGAGGTTTGAAATCTGGATTTCTTTTAACAGCCTCTTCAATCAAACGATGACGTTCATCCTCGAGCTTCTTACGATAACGATACTCTCTAGTATTGATACGCTTTCCTTGTATATCGTAATGTGGCTCTGGAGAAGCTGACCTAAAAATAATTGGAGTAATTTGGAAAGTTCATGATATATTTTAAGGAAATCGAAGTTTAGCTCAACATACCTTTCACGTTCTGGAGGCACATAATCCCCAGTTCTCAGTTTCCTTCCAATTTCTTCTAGCCTCATATGCACTAAGTCCATTATTATTATTATTATTATTATTATTATTATTATTAAATTAAGAAGAAATTAAATAAAATATTTTAGACAATTTTCAAAATTTCAAAGAAATTCCTACTCACAAAGATATGTATCCAATTGTTCCTTGGACATATTAGCAGTGATAGCCGTGGGCAGACCGGGAATATTCACCTTGGATTCTTCCCCACCCCACCGACTCCGACGTTTTCGTTTGCGATCTTCACTTCCATCTGAAATTATTCCGGTTAGTTGATGACCAAACGGTAAGAGGGCGTGATAATAAGAGTTTAGTTGTCGTGTCATCATCGATTGTTAGAGATTTAAATTGTCAGAGGCACAAGATGTTAGGAAAATAAAATGTAAAGGCAAACACAATTTTAAACACAAATGTTAGTATAGTCGATGTTATTCAAAGCAAAAGATTAACACGGCTTTTTCCTGTCGTGACTAGATCCAACAAATGTGAGTCAGTCCCAACAACAAAAGACAAAACAGAAATAAAGGTAAAAAATCAATATATTAATGATTCAATATTTGAAGTACAGAGAAAGCTAATATAAGCAAGGAAATGAGTAACTTTGAATTCGCATAAGGGTCCTTACGCGGCAAGGGAGGCGAAAGTGTTAGAAACCTGCTCAAAAATTATACCTGCTTGATGTTCTTCATTCTCTAATTTTACTCTTTTCAATGAGCTCACACTTGCATTAGTATATTCTTGCTTAATTTGAGTTTGCTCCCATTGATCATGGGGTTCGGGCTTTATATAAGGTTCAGGTTTAGAATGTTGTTCAACGTTAGAATACTGCTCTGAAGTGATAGTAGCATATGTCTCGGAGGGCATATAACTATTTTGTGTATAGTTGCTTTGGTCCCAAGAATCGTAACTTTCAGTTTTAGCTTCATGTTCTGTGGTCGAACCTCCACCGATCCTTCGTTTCCCGAGCGGTATATTATTAGTACCGGTTATAGAAGGCTTCCACATTTTTGCCGTGGATAAAAGATTGGCAAAGAAAAATCTCTTCAATTTTTATAGTCTCATGTCAGGCATATCACATGATAATCATAACGGTGATCAAATTAGCCAAACTTGGTTTTTTTTTTTTTTTGAGTTTGTATAATGATAAGCATAAGAAATCTAATATTAACACATTAAATAATTAATATGTATATCAAATTTAATAATTTATTTTAAAATTCAAAAATATAAATTTTTTTTAAATTATAAAATAAATTATAAAATATGTTTAAACTTTAAATATAATAATAATAATAATAATAATAATAATAATAATAATAATAATAATAATAATAATAAGAATAAAAATAATAATAATAATAATAATTTTGAAATAAATAAATAAATTCAGTTTGTTAAAACCACTTTTTTAAATACTTGATAATTTTTTTTTGCATTAACAAGTGTGACCCAACCTTTATTATGCTTTAAAATAAGTGTTATTTATGTAATTTTATCATGTGATCAGCCATCTAATATTAAAAAATCAAATAAATAAACAAATAAATAATTTATTTGATAATTTATTTATTTAAAAATTCAAATTAACAAATTTATTAATATATATAAAATTTAATTTGTTTTTTTTTAAATAAAATTATTTGGTTATTTTTTTTTTTTAATATTATAGTTTTATAAATAAATAAATAATAAATAAATAAATAAATAAATTTAATATTTTTTTATTTTTTGTTAATATTTTAAGAAATTAAATATATAATATTTCAATAAATAACAAATTATTTTAATAATAATATTTTATAATTTAACTAAATAATAATATTTTGTAATTTAATTAAATAATAAAATATAAAAATAAAAACAATATAATATATTATTTAATAATATAATTATAAAAATAATTTTATGTTAATTAATAATTCAAATTTCGTTTAATAATAATATTAATAATAATTAATAATTATTTGTTTTGAAAACAAAACAAAATAAAACAAAATACATTTTTGTATACAATTTTTATTTAATTAAATTAATTAAAATAAACATTAAAAATTATATATATATTTTTTTCTGTTTTTTAATAATATTGTTTTTAATAGTGCATTTGGTAATGCTTAAATATTATTTATTTGTTTTAATATTTACAAAAAAAAAATATATATATATATATTTTTTGTGAATATTAAAACTATTAAAAACAATAAGAAAAAAAATAATTGTTTTTTTTATTTTTTAAAAATTAATTATAATTAATAAATATTTAAATTTTATAAATTTTAAATAATTTAATATATAAATTACATAATTTTTTATAATATTTATACTATAATTCTTTTTAATTAATGTTTTTTCGATTTTTTATTATTATTATTATTATTATTATTATTATTATTGATTTTTAAACCATAAAAAAAAAAAGAATATTTCACAAATTCATTATTTTCCAAAAAAAATTTTTTTTTTTTTTACATATTATTGAATCTGTTATTTTGATTCATAATACTAGTTCAGATATAATAACAGATAAAACAAAAATATCTAGAAACTCACTTTTCTACTCATCCAATCTTTTGAAACATATTTTAGTCATACTATTCAGAAAATTTTCTCAATTAATATTTTTTGTTTGAATTGAAGGCTAAACTTTTGATTTGATCATGATCTCGGAACATTTGATTTGATCATGATGAAACAATTCATTGTGAGATGAGGAATTTGATAACTGATAAATTTGGATCGATTGAATTCAAAACAATTTTTAATGATTATTATTTTTGCATTATTGTGTATAGTTTGTCGGTTATTCGTGAGGCAGTTTTTCGATGAACCAACCCGGTGGTTACTAGTTGAATTCCCCAGATTACTACAGCAATCCATAACGTCATTACGTCTTCAAATGTTGGCTCGGTCGATATCGGATCGTCTTCTGCTGATTATGATAAATCAGTACGGCGTTTGAAATAAAGAGAGTGAGGAGATTAAAAACAAAAAAAACAACAAAAAAAACAACAAAAAAAAAACAACAAAAAAAAACAAAAACGACTTTTTTTCAAATTCTTTTATAAACTCACCAATTTCCACAAAAACTTCCATGAATTCACCATTTTCTTTATCTAAAATAACATTCAAATACTCTTTTAAAGGATCCACATAATTCAATTCAATTTTTTGAGCCACCCAATTAGCGGTAACCAAATCGGCTAACGTGAGTGCACCTCGTTCCCCATTACCAAAGACGCTATCTAGTTTAGCTTTCTTCTTATCCTTATGATTTGTGGTGGTAGATGATGATGATGATGATGATGATGGTGGTAATGCGAATGCCACTCCAACACCAAGTCGATCACACGCAGGACTATGATGATAATAAGAAAAGAAACGTTTCACATCTGATAATTCTTTCTGTAAATGTCCAACATAGGCTACGTATAGTCCATCTACTCTGGTGAATTTTGAGATTGGACATACACGTTTACCACCATTTTTTGGGAAGTGTAAAATGGTGAAACCAGTTGAGGTAGGTTTTACCAAGTTAAGAATTTCGTTTTGTGTTGTATATGGTTCAAAAGTATGACCAATATATGAGAGATATCTAGCCACTTTTTGTTTTAAATAAAATAAACAATTTTTTTAGTTTTATCTTTGAAAAAAACAAAATCAACAAGCTCCAAAATCATTAATATATATATATATAAATTATTTTTTTCTTCACAATGATATAAACCTTGTAGACAAAGCAACCGATAATATTTTCGCGCTGAAGTATGAAGTTCTGAGGCGATTTGTTGATTTTCCATTTTTATCAATTAAAGCTATTAGCCTTTTTTTTTTTTTTTTTTTTTTTTTTTTTTTTTTTTTTTTTTTTTTTTTTTTTTTTTTTTTTTTTTTTTTTTTTTTTTTTTTTTTTTTTTTTTTTTTTTTTTTGTTGTTTTTTTTTTTTTTTTTTTTTTTTTTTTTTTTTTACAGGGAACGCACGGTCTCTGAAAATTTCACTACTATGGTTAGTAACTTTTGTTCGAACACTGATAATTGGCGGTCACCTTTTAGAAAATAAGAATATCTTGTTAAAAAAAAAACACGTGTTACATCATCGCATGAGTTAAAAGCCTTGCCCGGGGAGCACGTTCACAGTTTAATATAGAATTAAGATCTGATCTTGGGAATGAGAGGAACTTGAACATTTACTTTATTTCTTTCGCAAAAACATTTCCCAATTCCCTTAATCTCCATTCTATATTAAACAGAATACTAATAGTTAAGTATTCATAAAAAGAATTAAAAATTTATAACAACAAAAGTTTCAATTTTATCATTCTTTTCACTCGTTATCTAAATGTACCTTTTTTCTTATTCATCAAGAAAAACAAATAACTAAACATACAAACATACAAACATACAAACATACAAACATACAAACATATAAACATATAAACAAACAAACAAACACACACACAAACAATCGGTTTGATTATTTGAGAGAAAACAAGTATGACTAAGTCATAAATAATTAAGTAATGTGAGTGAGTATTTGTTATGGGATTAAATTTTTTTTGAAACACAAATTTCTCTTTTTACTTTGTCTTTATTAATTACATTAGAAAAAAATGGATAAAACTTTTTATACTCTGAGAATGATTGCTTAAAATAATTGAATTATAAAATTATAATTTTATTAATATTTTAACTTTAATAATTGATTAAATTATTTTTATTTTTATTTTTATTTTTATATATATATAAATTAATAAACTATATTATTAAAATAAAATTTAATTATTACATAATATGGTTTATAATATTTTATTAAAAAAAAAAAAACTGTATTAATTATAAAAAAATTTTTAATTTACATTTTTATATAATTAATTTTTAAAAAATACATAATAAAATTTTTAAATTAATAAAAATTATTATTTCATAATTATAAAATAAAAAATATTTATATTTATTATAAATTTAATTTAATTTTTTGAATATATATATTAATATTTTATTTTGTTTTTGTTTTATTTTATTAAATAATAAATAAATAAATAAAATATATATTTTAAAATAAATATAACTTATATATATATTTTTTTTGTATATAATAAATTATTTAAATAATTAAAACAATATATATATTATATATTAAAAATTTTCAAAAAATAATTTAAAATAACAAAAAATATTAAAAAATATTTCTTATATTTTAAATTATTATATAAATTTTGTATTTTTAATTTTTTACTAATATTTTAAATCAATATTTTAATTTAATAGTTTTTAATATTAATTTTTATATATTTATATATTTATTTTTTATTTATTTTTTATTTTAAAATTATTTTAATAAACAAAAATAATATTAAAATTAATATTTATAAAATAGTTTTAAAAATAATACATATTAATAAAACATAAATATAAATTTAAATATATTTTTTTTTAAAAAAAATTTTTTTTTAACTAATTTTATAAAATATATTTGTATCTTATTTTTTACATAAAATAATTATATACCTAAAAATGTCATTTTTAAAATAAAATATTATAAATAAATTTTTATTATTATTCACCAATATATGATGATAATTGTGAAAAAACTCAAATAGCCAATTTTTAAATCATGTGCTTTTTTAGTTTGTGTTACAAAAATTTTATTTCCTAACTCCCTCCCCCCCCCCCCTATTATAGCAATCAATTGCCTATTTTGAACAAAAAAACTTTCTCGTCATCGTAACGTTTTTCGTCTCATTTCCATTTTCAACTATGGAATATTTAAAGATGGAGGAAGAGTATGGTGATGAAGATGGGCTTGTTTCACCTAAACAAGTACCACTTGAACCTACTTCTGATCTCGAATACGAGGAGGATGACGAAGAAGCTGACGACCTTGATCTCAAAAATATTGGAACCAAAGCTTGGCTAGTCAAGGTTTTAAAAATTCACTCTGTTTTGAACCACTTTTCTTCAAACCACACTTTTATTCAAACCACACTTTTATTCAAACCACATTTTTCTTCAAACCACACTTTTATTCAAACCACATTTTTCTTCAAACCATACTTTTCTTCTTCACCTTTTCCAGCTTCCAAAGTTTCTCTCTGAAAGGTGGCTTAACCAAGAACGAGAAGATAACGACTTGGGATTTGTGCGAATATATGAACAAGAGTAACTTTCAGAATTAAACTTAAATCTTTATTTCTTCATAAAAGATTCAAGTTTAAAACTGACTTTTCTTGTTGGAATTAACAGTAGCTCAACACCTGGCAAAGTACTAAATTTCTTATTTCCCGAGACTTTCTCTGTTTTTCTTTTTTGTAACACAATTTAATTTTTAATAATTTTAGATCAAGTTACTTTTATCGGATATTGATGCCCATGCGGATATCCCCAAAGAATATGATTTGACCATAACCAACCCAGATCTCAAAGATTCTTATAGCTTTTATGAAAAAAAAGATAGCAATGATAAAGAAACAGGAGGTACCCATGATTTTTCTACTTGAGGCTTGGTTACTCCTTAAGAAAATAGCTAGTTAATTTTTATTCTGTGAATTTTCTCAGCGGTTTCTATGCAGGCCACAATTCATCACCAATGTTTTGTTACACCAATTCAGGGTACAGATTATAGCAGAAAGTTACGCGAGAGAACAATACAGGCGGGGCAACCTAAACGACCTATTAAAATGATTGATGATGCTGGTACAAACATGAATGCTATAACAAGATTCGGTGACCTAGTGGTAATAAGAAGCGTCTTGGAAGTTCGATTCCAATCATTGAAATTACCTCGACCACAAAATAATGTAATTAAATTTTTTTTTTTAAAATAAAAAATAGCCCAAGAAAGTAAAAGTTCCAATGGAACAAAAGACAACGCGTATGCCAAAAGACGATCTTCTCGATTTATTGTTTCGCGCTTTTGAGCAATATGCCTATTGGACATTAAAAGGTCTCAAAGATTATGTGAAGCAACCAGAGGTACTAGTCTCTTGTCAATTGGGATCAGCTACACAATGAATTTTTGAATTCTACTCTGATTAAGAATTTTTTACATATTTATAGTCTTATCTCAAAGAGGTACTCACAGAAATTGCAATACTGGATAAACGTGGTTCTTATAATAATTGTTATCACCTAAAGACGGAGTATAATGTTGACGCTGACAATGTAAATGATACGATTGCACCTGAGGCATCTGCCGCTTTGATCGATAGAGAAAATGAAGAAGATTCTGATGGGCAAGAGTATCATGAAGAAGGCGGTGATGATCCTGATGATGCTGATCTATTCGGCGATGGCGATGCCGATGACGATGTCGAATGAAGAATTAAGTAATTGAGTTATGAGCCTCCTTAAAACTTATTTATTACTCTACTGTTACGATTATTAGTTTAGGCTAAATTTTGATAGGGGCCAAAAAAGTTTACCATCTACAAAATGGGCTCAACTCCGCGCTCAATTTGCGTTTCGAAAAAATGGATACTTTACATTTCTTTACCCGACTGAGCATCTGAGGTTATTTCGATCAAAACACCGATTAGTAATAAACTAATTGTCATAGGATTAGCTATTGTACCCCGCAAATCTAATTCTCGTCATAATAATTAATAGATTTTGAACAACTTTTATTAGTCAATAAAAATTTATAATGTGGATATTTTTATAAATACAAATTAAAAATATTAATGATAATTCATATTATTAGAAGTTTTTATGCTGAAAATCTTTTAATTCTAATAAATTAATATTTTTTTATTTAACGAGTGAGGCTTATTAATTATATAATTAAAATAATTATAATTCATTATTTATTTTTATTTGTGTGTGTAGGTTTTAAATTGCTAAATTTTTTCAAATAATTCAATATAAATTTTGCTCAAATAATTCAATAAGCAAACCAAATTTATTTAAATTATTTATTACAATTAATTATCTTTTTATAAAAAATGTTTGAAATTACTTTTAATTTTGATTATAAATGGTTTTTTATTATTAAATTGTAATAAATCAAAATTTTTATTTATTATTGATGAAAAAATTATTATTGATAAAAAATAATTTGAAAATCAAGTTTTTATTATTAAATTTTTACAATTATAAATAATTTTATGTTTTAAAAAAAATATATTTTAAATAATTTATTATTATTATTATAAATATTTTAATTTTAATAAATATTTTTATTTAATTATTATTATTATTAATTTTTTAATATTAAATTGTAATTAATTTTATAATAATAATAAAATATATTTTCATCTTTAATTTTAAGTAATTTATTTTTTCGGAAACTAAATAATTAAATATTTTGAAAAATTATTTTATAAAAAATTATAAAAAATAATAAAAATTTAATTCATTAAAAATCACAAATGATTATTTATTTATTTATTTATTTTCTTAAATAACTATAATTTAAAAATATTTTTACTTTCACAATAAAAAATAAAAAATGTTCAGGTAAATCAATTTTACCCATTTTATCAGTTAAAAAAAAAAAAATCTTCCATTGTATCAAAATTGATGATAAAAAATCGATGATATTATCATCAGCTTTTAACAATGCATGTTTGCTTTGTTTAGAAGACAAGGAATAGTGTCGCAAAAGTTTGATTAACATGTGCCTCATAAATTATACCTTAGTTTGGTCATACTGAAATTTTCCGCAAAAGATAAACGCCAAACAGGATCCACCCGAAGTCGGATAGGACAAAAAAATTAATTTGAACAGCAAAAATGAGTTTTTGAAACTATAAAGAAATTGAAAATATCTTTTCTGACTAGTTCAATAAAGGAAATTGATGAGAAAATCAAATATTTTACCTAAATTACTACGCGTTTTACTTTTTATTTTAAAGATTCTAGACTTATGTTTCTTTGTATCTTTTAAAAAGCGAAATAAAAAAAAAAGCTTCAAAAAAAAAAAGCTGGAATTGACATCGAATATGAAGCCTAATCGAAAAAATATTAAAGACCCTAGTCTTCCTATTGTTTTCGATCTAGCACACCAAGTTGACCAAACAGGAGTTTAACACTATTAGAACGTGACACCATGTCATCAACTAAATTTGGGTTTCATTTTACTTTACGCAATGTTGCTCTATCGTCTATTGACAAACATTTTTTCAAGTTTAATATATATTCATTTATTACTCTTGCTTAAAATTTTTACGGGGTTAAAAAATATTATATAATATATATATATATATAAGCTTTTCTTATTACTTTTCTTTTTATTTCACTTCGATCCTTTTCATATGAAAGGAATATCCTTCTTGGAAGAAATTCAATAAAAAAAAAAATGTCTTCATTAATTGATATATTACATGCTATTGCATACTGGATAATAAGATTCTTTGCAAAATTGATTTTTCATGTTTTTTATCGTGACCATGGTGCTTTATCTTCGGAAAAGTTTCCAAAGGATGATGGTACTCCCGTGCTTTTTGTTGCTGCTCCACACGGTAACTTCTTAATGGATGCCATCACTATTTTCGTGACCTGTCCCAGAAATCATTATTTCTTAAGTGCAAAGTCAAACTTCAACTATCCAATTTTTGGAACTATAATTTCTTTATTGGGCGCTATTCCCGTAACCAGACCACAGGACGTGGAAAGAATTAATGGTGATGGTTTTGTAAAAGTCTTGGAAGACGGAAAAACAGTTGAAGGAGAAAATATTGGGAAAATTGTGCAAGTTGGCGATACATTATACGTGGAGTTTGAAGGCCCGGGTGACAATGAAGTATTAAAAGAAGCTTGTGGAACAGTTGAAGAGATACTTAATCAACATAGGATCCGTCTAAAAGATCCTGGAATGAAATGGCTCACTAAAGGAAGACGAAAGGGAAAATTAAGACGTCTTGTTGAATATGGAAGTGTAGTTATTAGGGTGGAACGAGGCAATACATACAGAACTCTTCAAGGTCTCAATCTAATCCCTAGAGCTGTAAGTAAAAGCATCGATCGATTATCCACATCACCTGGGAGGATTGCCTTTCCAATCTTTCATCAATCAGACCCTTCCGATACTATTCAATCGCCACCTAATTGGTTGCTAGCTAACGAAAGAACTCCCTTGATAGCAACTGGAAATCCGAGTAATTCTAGGGCAAATCACTCACGTCAATCTTCTCAAAGTAGTACTCATAGTAAAATGTCATCTATCATACCACCAAGGTTCCCTCGGGTACCTAGTATTCCAACAACTTATTCTTATACGCACATGCCACCTCATTCAGAAATATACTCTGCAGTCTACAACATTTTTTCGCGATCAAGGTGTGTGGCAATCTTCCCCGAAGGGATATCACACGATTCTGAGCATATGTTATCCTTGAAATATGGATGTGCTGTCATGGCATTAGGATATTTGGCCTCCAAAGAACCTGATGCGGCTGGCAATAAAAGAACACTGAAAATTGTCCCATGTGGTGTCAATTTCTTTAACCGCCACAGGTTCAGAAGTCGTGTGTTTGTAAACGTTGGTTCCACTATAGAAGTAGAGGAGAGGTTAATCGAATTGTATAGGCAAGGCGGTGCCGGAAAAAGGGCAGGTATGAATCTTGGTTCTTATTCAAAAATTAAAATAATGTTATTTTTGTTGAATCCAAGCAGTACCTTTATTCACATTCTCTTTGGCCTCAACTAAAAATAGCTTGTCAAGAATTACTAAAAACCATCCATTCCTCCTTGTTGGATTTAACTGTAAATGCACCCGATTATGATACCCTTTTATTTTTTAAGACTGCATCACGTCTTTTCAGAGACAAATTGGATCACGATTTAAATTTTGGTGAAAAGTTAGCATTGTTAAAAAGGATAGCCAAGGTGGGTGAACTTTCTCCGTCTTATCGATGTGATTTTTTAATATGCTCACAAATAATTATAAATATTATCTAGAAATATTTATCCACCACTCCCCCAACCGATGAAGCTCATCGTCTGAAACGCGATATTGTTTCATATGCACAAATTCTTCGCGCCAAACGTCTTTCACCACCACACATGTCCACAACTCCTCTCTCTTTATTACTCTACCTTCCATTATTCTTATTCCTCTTCACAGCAATGATCCCTGGATTCATTTTATTCTCGCCTATTGGTTTCGTCGCACGTTATGTGGGCAAGAAACAAGGAGAAAATGCCATGTTATATGACGATAATTCATTAGCAATTACTCGATGGCCTGGTCGAGATGTAATAGCCACATGGAAAATGTTGGTGGCTACTGCCCTCTTTGTGACTTTCGATATTTCTTACTCCGTAATTACTGTTCATTATATCCGAAAATTTGGATTATTGGACTTACATAATTCTCGGGAAGTATTTTTCGTCGGATTCCTATTTTTCTCGGTCGTATGGCCACTCATAGCGTATGGCACTATTCTGATTTGGGAAAGGATGTGTTGGGTGGGTAAACGAGTTTGGGTTGGTCTATGGGGTGTTGCAAAACCAAGACAAAGGCGTGAATTTTTATCATGGCGCGAACATTTATCTCAAAGGGTGGTCAAATGGGTCGATGGAACAAGTGTAGCACCATGAAAATTCGTTTCTCTCGAACTGTTTCTTTATATTTTTATATTTGTGCCTCTTTTTAAATTGAAATATCATTATCTGTTTGTTTTTGGAACTTTTTTCAACAAAAAACGCAGGATTGAAATCCTATCATCACATCAGCCTGGAGCAACCAAATAGATTGTATATTTTTCATTGTACCACCTTTTCTTTCATTTGCGGAATTTTGATCTTATTTAAATCTAGATCAGATAATAAATTTCTTTTTGATTTCTCCAAGTATTTTTTTTGCCCCTCCAAGTTTCCAATTGGATTCCCCTCATGCGTATTTCCGTCTTTTTTATAAAGTGCATCACGACTTCAACCATTTGTACACCTGTATATGATATCCTTTCGAAATCATCAACTCATTTTGTATGTAAAGTATATAGAAGTATATAAACATTGCCAAATATTTATTGACATAAATACACTAAATTATATCATTTGTTTTATCCGCAACTTTGAGAGTATGTTTGAGGGATGAATAATGAACTTGGTTAATTCCTTAATCAATCGATCGAAGCATCAAACTATTGGTTTAATTATTCCCAAAATGCGAAAAAATTATTAAATTCATTTCTCGGTCGTCAAAAAACCATAATTTCTGAAATATATCACCAGATTATGCTCACCTTTTGCGGCTTCCTCTAGGTTGTCATAATCAGGCTTTCATAAAACACCTTTTGAAAATCCTCTCGCGAAAAATTGTACATTATTGTCAAGTATTTTGTACTGTAAAGTGTTGGGACGATAGCTACGATCAAAATTCCTTGGACCTCTGGCGATGGTAAGCTTCATCGAGTAATTTTATGATGATCAAAAATAATCAAAAACAATTGAAATTTGAATTTCCATATCATTTTACCGAAAAAAACAAAATATCACATCATCCAAATTACCTCTCCTGAAACATCCCTTGAAAATCCGGTTCCCAATCCACGTACGGCAAGAATGTACTCTGATTGGTATTGTAATGATTTTATAAAGATATTCTCGGGAATGGTTTTTGTGGTGTCTTCTGATAAAAAGGCTTCAGGGTCGTCGTGGATCAGGGTTATCAATGAGCCGTTGTACTTTTAGTAAGAAAATAGGAAAGGAAAACTCCATGAATTTGAATTTTTAAGATATTACCAGAAACCTCAAATCCCGATAATTCATACTACAATAGTAGTATCACTAACCTTCTCACACAAAATTCTACACGCCTTAAAAAATTCCATAATGTCTCGCACGGGATACCCAGCGTATACTAAGACGGATAAATCGTCAAAAATCAAAACCAAGTGTGAATTAACATCCTTGTGACGCATATTAATTACATCCTTGATTATTTTATAAATGTCGTTCAGAGAAGTTGAAGATGAAGAGGATGTAGATATGGGGGTTGTTGGATTTGCAAGGATCGATGTCGTTATAGTGTCCTTTGTATCACGTGATTTTAATGAGGTCGAGAATAATGATGTTAATCCATCGATGAATGAGAAAGTGGATTTTTCGTGAGCTTGCGTCAAGTTTACCCCCTGGAATATCAATTATTATTATCTTTGAAGTTTATACGATCAAATCCTTTTTGCACCGAGGATTATCATTTTCTATGAACTTACCAATTTTCTTCCAATCGCTATATAATGCCCAGCAATTTGAGCAAATCCGATGAGAACAATATGTCGTCCAGATTTTATTTGATTCACGATAAAATGATGTAGTAGAAAATCACCAGATGTAACTGCTGTATCAGTAATTAAGATCGATGAACCAGCTGGTGGATGAGTTATACCCGATAATGTCGTTGACGAAAAGGAAGAGAGGGAGGAAGTTATGAATGTAGATATGGGAAATGTGAGAGCCGCATCTAGCGTTGCGTAGCCCATTTATAAACAATTGAATTTTGGTACAAAAATCCTGATGGCTGAAATTTGATATAAATTGAGATTTATATTAATCACGTGAGCGGCCAAAATTTTTGGCCCATTATAAAATCTACAGTCTGAATTTTTTTACGATACCCGTTACTTAGCATACTACAATGTCTCGCCCGGAACACCAAGCTCCCCCAGAAATCGCATGTATCAAATTTTATTAAAGTACATTGCTCAAGTTTATTAATAATTTCAATAAGCTTTTTGCCTCTATTTGTTAATAACCACGCAAATGGCTGTACCTTTATAATCATCTTAGTATTATAATGATCAACAAGCTAAGCAGTACACCTCGAAGTAAGTTTTAAAAAAATTAAAATTTATCGGACAAATCCATTTGTTATGATTGGCATAGCATCTCCTTTGTTCGAACAATATATTACCAACTCTTATAATAATCTATTCTAGCAATCGGATACAAGAGATTCAATCACAAATGGTAGGAGCAATCAATTTAAATTCTCAATTAACTTAATAAATAGATTTGGTTTCTCTGAGCCATTCCAAATGTTTTG
>JAAOMT010000779.1:19881-125219 GCA_016748015.1 Geosiphon pyriformis | reverse complement strand
TGTATATGATATCCTTTCGAAATCATCAACTCATTTTGTATGTAAAGTATATAGAAGTATATAAACATTGCCAAATATTTATTGACATAAATACACTAAATTATATCATTTGTTTTATCCGCAACTTTGAGAGTATGTTTGAGGGATGAATAATGAACTTGGTTAATTCCTTAATCAATCGATCGAAGCATCAAACTATTGGTTTAATTATTCCCAAAATGCGAAAAAATTATTAAATTCATTTCTCGGTCGTCAAAAAACCATAATTTCTGAAATATATCACCAGATTATGCTCACCTTTTGCGGCTTCCTCTAGGTTGTCATAATCAGGCTTTCATAAAACACCTTTTGAAAATCCTCTCGCGAAAAATTGTACATTATTGTCAAGTATTTTGTACTGTAAAGTGTTGGGACGATAGCTACGATCAAAATTCCTTGGACCTCTGGCGATGGTAAGCTTCATCGAGTAATTTTATGATGATCAAAAATAATCAAAAACAATTGAAATTTGAATTTCCATATCATTTTACCGAAAAAAACAAAATATCACATCATCCAAATTACCTCTCCTGAAACATCCCTTGAAAATCCGGTTCCCAATCCACGTACGGCAAGAATGTACTCTGATTGGTATTGTAATGATTTTATAAAGATATTCTCGGGAATGGTTTTTGTGGTGTCTTCTGATAAAAAGGCTTCAGGGTCGTCGTGGATCAGGGTTATCAATGAGCCGTTGTACTTTTAGTAAGAAAATAGGAAAGGAAAACTCCATGAATTTGAATTTTTAAGATATTACCAGAAACCTCAAATCCCGATAATTCATACTACAATAGTAGTATCACTAACCTTCTCACACAAAATTCTACACGCCTTAAAAAATTCCATAATGTCTCGCACGGGATACCCAGCGTATACTAAGACGGATAAATCGTCAAAAATCAAAACCAAGTGTGAATTAACATCCTTGTGACGCATATTAATTACATCCTTGATTATTTTATAAATGTCGTTCAGAGAAGTTGAAGATGAAGAGGATGTAGATATGGGGGTTGTTGGATTTGCAAGGATCGATGTCGTTATAGTGTCCTTTGTATCACGTGATTTTAATGAGGTCGAGAATAATGATGTTAATCCATCGATGAATGAGAAAGTGGATTTTTCGTGAGCTTGCGTCAAGTTTACCCCCTGGAATATCAATTATTATTATCTTTGAAGTTTATACGATCAAATCCTTTTTGCACCGAGGATTATCATTTTCTATGAACTTACCAATTTTCTTCCAATCGCTATATAATGCCCAGCAATTTGAGCAAATCCGATGAGAACAATATGTCGTCCAGATTTTATTTGATTCACGATAAAATGATGTAGTAGAAAATCACCAGATGTAACTGCTGTATCAGTAATTAAGATCGATGAACCAGCTGGTGGATGAGTTATACCCGATAATGTCGTTGACGAAAAGGAAGAGAGGGAGGAAGTTATGAATGTAGATATGGGAAATGTGAGAGCCGCATCTAGCGTTGCGTAGCCCATTTATAAACAATTGAATTTTGGTACAAAAATCCTGATGGCTGAAATTTGATATAAATTGAGATTTATATTAATCACGTGAGCGGCCAAAATTTTTGGCCCATTATAAAATCTACAGTCTGAATTTTTTTACGATACCCGTTACTTAGCATACTACAATGTCTCGCCCGGAACACCAAGCTCCCCCAGAAATCGCATGTATCAAATTTTATTAAAGTACATTGCTCAAGTTTATTAATAATTTCAATAAGCTTTTTGCCTCTATTTGTTAATAACCACGCAAATGGCTGTACCTTTATAATCATCTTAGTATTATAATGATCAACAAGCTAAGCAGTACACCTCGAAGTAAGTTTTAAAAAAATTAAAATTTATCGGACAAATCCATTTGTTATGATTGGCATAGCATCTCCTTTGTTCGAACAATATATTACCAACTCTTATAATAATCTATTCTAGCAATCGGATACAAGAGATTCAATCACAAATGGTAGGAGCAATCAATTTAAATTCTCAATTAACTTAATAAATAGATTTGGTTTCTCTGAGCCATTCCAAATGTTTTGATCAAATAATTTTTGCGGATTAAATAAACAAGGCGTACCGCGCATTAGAACTCCTGAACCTTGCGCCCGATACATCCGCCTATATATTGGATATTGGATGCGGATCAGGCTTAAGCGGTGAGATAATAGAAGAGATGGGTCACATATGGGTTGGAATGGATATTTCTCCAGCCATGTTGAGTAAGTTTTATTGATTGGCTTTTAAATTCATTCAAATAATTTTGATGGACTATTTTATGGGTTTTTTGACAATTATTTTCACTCAAGCTACTAATGGAACGCTCGTCAATTCTACTTCTTTAAAGATGTAGCACTAGAATGTGGAGTAGAAGGTGATTTGTTCCTTCAAGATGTCGGACAAGGTATGGCATTTAGACCTGGAACATTTGACGGCGCCATCAGTATCTCTATGCTTCAGTGGTTATGTAATGCAGACAGAAAGTCACATAATCCCAAAGCGCGTCTTCAAAGATTTTTCTCGACATTATTTTCATCGCTACGTCGTGGAGCACGGGCGGTATTCCAATTCTACCCAGAGAACGATGCACAATGCGAGTTGATTATGAATGTGGCCATGCGATGCGGTTTTGAGGGTGGAATGTTGATTGATTATCCAAATAGTAGAAAAGCTAAAAAATATTATTTATGTTTGTTTACGGGACAAGTTACCGGCGGCGATAAACAGGAAATGCCACGGGCTTTAGGTGAAGATGAAGTTGGAGAACCAACCAATATATCGTATTCCACTGAAAGGTTGGTTTTATGTTATCTATCATTGGAATTAATCTCTTAATTATTATTGATTATAAATTCTTAAATGTTCCTAATTTGATCATTAGAATGCCTATTCGCCAAAAAAGCCGCGAGAAACCTCGTAAATCAATAAAAGATAAGGAGTGGGTTAAGCACAAAAAAGAGATCGCACGAATACGGGGTAAAAAGGATGTACCTTTGGATACAAAATACACTGCGAGAAATAGAAAACCTAGATTTTGATTAACAATGAGCTGAAAAACTCACCTAATATGGGGAATTCCTGAATATATCTTAAAAGCATCACTTGAACACATTGTGAGGGAACAATCTAAGCAGCCACTTAAGAACCTCTCACCCACCTTGAGATGCGAGCATTTATTCTTCATCAGATCCATCCGAACTACCTTCTTTTTCCGAAGGGTCCAATTGTTTTTCCTTAGTACCTGAGGCAATTACGGTTTTTGCCTTTTTCACTTCCTGCTTCTTTTGCTTCTTTTTTTGTCGTTTTGCGCGTTTCTTTGCCGTCTTTTCTCCCTCCAACTTTTTCATTGTGGTCATTTTTTGTTCAAATTCCGTTTTCTCATCTTCCTGTTTCATATAAGGATGTAAACATTAAATTTGAAATATTAACTAATGCTTGCCAATATTACCTTCTTGGCCTCCTCTTCAATGATCTTCTGCCTGGTGTATTCGCGACGTCTGTGAGCTCGATACACGTGAAATTCACCACTCCCAGCCCCAGCGCTAGAACCTGAATTTCAAAATATTAAAAGAATTAGCCAATAAAAAAATAAAATTCTAAAGTTATTTGAATTTTAATCCTTTTTTTTTTTTACTTACCTTGCACATTACGTACAATATCTTTGGGAGGTTTTAGCTTCGGTTTATCCTGTATGGGTTGTATGGTGACAGGCTTATCAATACGAGATAAGAGGCGGTCTAAATGGTATCTTTGCACATCAGCCGTACGAAGTTTATGCTTATGAATTCGCTGGGTTTTGGTCTTTACGTCTTTAGGAGTGATATCCTCGTTATCTGAGGAAGAGTTGGAATTTGAAGGAGGATAATTAATGGAGTGAGTAGCAGTAGCAGGGGTTATATTAAAGGAAGGAACGAAGTTATTAGAGGCGGATGATGTTGGTGATGTAGACATGATAAAGAATTGAAAGGTATAACTTAGCGGTAGTCTTGGTAAATCAATTTTTGCAATAATAGATAGGTTCAGGGACAAATTAACCATTTTAGGCTAAGCGGAAAAAGTATTTCATAAAATTTTGATTTGACAAGTAAATTATATGCTGTTTGAAATACTATACGTCATTCCTTTCTTGATAAAGTGATTTCAATTTACCAGTATCAACACTACTTTTCTTCTTCATATCGCCATGTCCCACTGCTCCCACCTGTTTTTTCTACTATTCTAATATTTTCAATTACCATCCCTTTGCCCGCCGATTTGCACATATCAAACACGGTTAAAGCAGCAACACTGACTGCAATTAAAGCTTCCATCTCGACACCTGTTTTTCCCTCACTCTCTACACGCGCCATAATCTCAAGAGCATTTTTTTCTTCCTGCAGATCCAATTCAATTGAAACATGAGAGAGCAATAAAGGGTGACATAACGGGATCAAGTGGCCGGTTTGTTTGGCGGCATTAATACCCGCAATCCGTGCTACAGTTAAAGCATCTCCCTTTTTTAAGGAATTGGCACGGAGAAGATTGAACGCCTGAGGTCCAATGATTATTCGACCACGAGCGGTAGCGGTGCGATGGGTAACAGATTTAGAGTTCACGTTCACCATTGATGCGCTGCCAGTCGAGGCGTTTAGATGAGTAAGTTTGGCCACTGTCGTGTGGGAGGTGGGAATTGTGGATATCTGAAAATCCTGATCCTTTTGGGATCTTGTGGAATATGAGCAATATTGATGTAGCTGAGGAAAGGCTGATTTTCTTAAAGGGAAAGAAATATAGGATCCGAAAGCTTTGATCGGCACTACGGATTGGGGAAAAGAGTTATGATCGGGATTCGTGATTTCTTTCTGATCAAAAAATGGGAATCGAGTCAAAGCTTCATCTAAAAGATCGAAAAACAGGAGCTTATTATGAATATATGTTAATTCAAGATCTTTTAATTGATCTTGTTTCGCAAGGACCCTCAAAAATCACCCACCTCCGGTGAAAAAAGTCGTCTTAGCAATCTCCTCTATCCTGCATTTTTCTAGCCACCAATGAGAATCATGGGTCTATTTTTCGTTTTGGCGAGTTCAAACATACCTGCATGTTGTTTCTTTTTATTTTTTATTGCCATCTCGATTATTTCCAAGATTTTCTCCTCACCCACATTTTCACGTAACAAATCTCGCAGGTTCACTTCAGCATTGCCAAAAAGACAAACCTACAAAAAACAAAGGGCAACCACGTTTAATTTATAGTTAATTACTATACAGCCCAAAATTGAGGTTCATACTCGAAAAACTCCACCTTTAGATTACCATCGGCGGTTATCCTTAGCCTATTACAAGTTCCACAAAAATGATCGGACATTGAAGTTACGAACCCGATTTGCCCAGTAAACCCGGGAATAGAGTATGTCTTAATAAAAAGAGAACCCTTGCATATTAAAATTTGAACAATAAAATACCAAAGGATTTAAAATTTTATCTACAAACCTTGGAAGTATCATGCGGGTCATCATTGGATATTTTTTTGAAATCTGGATAACGGAGAGAAATTTGATCCACGAGTTCTTTATAGGGAATAAGCTTTTGGGTGTTCCATTTGTTACCTGAAAATTAAAAGACGGTAAATGCCCTAATTAGTCTTTTGATGGCTAATGCAAACCCCGAAACTCGGTTCCTAAAAGAGATAGCTACCATCGAAAGGCATATACTCTATAAATCGAACCTCGAGTGGCTTTTTACGCGTTAATTCAACAAAATCCAAAACCTCCATATGATTTACGCCTCGTATTACCACACAATTAACCTTTATTGGGCCCAGTCCCAATTCGATGGCCGCTTCAATCGTTTCAAGGACACGTTCAAGTCCTTGTGTTTAAATATAGTTCATGTTGTTTATTCAAAATTAAGCATTAATTTGCTAATCAAGAATACTTAAAAGAACATCTTACCTTTTCGTCGAGCTATCAGTTCAAATTTAAAGGGGTCTAACGTGTCCAAACTAATGTTAATACGACTGAGGCCTTTATTGACTAAATCGGGTAATTTCCGTTTCAGAGCAATCCCGTTGGTTGTCATAGCAATTGTCTTTAATCCTATAGGTTTCAATTTAGCCAATTCGCCTAAATTAAAAAATTTGAATCATTAAGAGATGTGAACCTGCATTGGCAATATTATGTTAACAGCATCAAGAGATTAAACTCAAAACTGACCGACCAATTCAACTATATCTTTTCGAACGGTAGGTTCACCCCCCGTCAATCGGATCTTATCAATACCTTGTGAAACAAACAATCTTGCCAAATGGATAATTTCCTCAGAAGTTAAAAGCTTTTCAGAGGGCGTGAGATTAATTCCTTCGGCTGGCATGCAATATGTACCTTAAATGTTAAATAATTTTCACTTCGGTGAGTTCAATGTTTTACTAACTAGTAAGATATCAAAATCCGAAGTTTTAAAGGAAGCTTGCATCTTAAATTGCATTTCTCTGAAATCGAAATCCGAAGATAAGTGTGCTGTCGATCAAATCGATCGGTCAAGGTGCTTCGGAAAGGGCGTTCTTTTTCAATTCTCGCAATTTTTGCCTTTGTAAATAATGTAAAGAATAAAGTTTAATTATCTTCATATACACTAGACTCAATTTTTTTCTAGCTTTTTTTACCAATATCGAATTCTTTAAATCTTGACCACTCTCTATTAAACCTCCAGTTTTAATAGCTTGAGCATCGTATTTATGCGTTATCGTAGAGGTCATAAATTTTGCTGGAAATACCAGCATTCGATGGGGTTGCAACAAGTTTTTTCCAAGCCTCAAATTTAATTTTGTAAGAAACATAAGTGTAGATAACCATTAAAAAGTTCCTCAATCAACCACTTTTGGATCTTCATCACCTGCCTATCATTGATTAACTTGTGATTCGAGGCTAACTAATTTAAAAATGAGGAAATAAGATTTTCTACTGATCTTTTGAAACTTACCTCTCTGGACTTAAATTATGAGCTTCGTTTATCCGCTTCCCACTACAGGGTCTATTTCATTTGCCGACTTCTTGCTTGACCCCGATAATAAATTCTTAAATGATATAGCCGAGGCAACAGCCTTGAGAGGTCGAATGCGAGCCGTTTTAAAGGAGGCAGCCCGCACGGAAGGACCAAAAGATTATACCAATATAATGAAGGTGTAAGCCTGTTGAAACTTTTACCTTTTGACCAGCTGAGATTCAATGTTTAAATCTATTCTTAACACGTTGAAATAGGTAATCGACGACTATTTGCCATATTTATTCGCGATTGTTAATTGCTTGGAAGATGGACAATTAAAACTTAAAAAGGACTTTGGTATTTTACCTTGTTACCAATTTGATCTTATACTCGTAGAAAAGGTCTATTCTATGAGTTTTTTTTTAAAATTAGTCTCCATTCAATCTCTATCAATCTAAGAATCATCGTGGCGATGCACATTAAGTAGCTCGGTGCTGAAAAAGAAACCGCGAATTGAATGTCGTGACATTTATTACGAATTCATTTTTACACTATTGACGTACGGATACGCATGTTCAAATTGGGGCTCTAGTATAATACAACGAGAGGAGGAGAAAGACGAAACTGATTTGAAATTGAAAAAGGTAACTAAAAAGGTGTTTTGAAAGTTTAGATTATTGTCCCATTAATTTTCTGCCATCAGGCGGCAGATTTGCTATGTACAGCCGCGGGTATATTTTCTTACATTTCGGAAGAAGTATCCCCAAGGTGGAATAATCCCCCTATTACAAGGCCTCCTGATGTTATGATGGAGATATCAACCTCAATATCAAAGTGAGAAACATTCCTTTTTTTGTAACTTTATTTAAATAATAACTATTAATCAATGTCAAAAGGTCAATTTTTTAAAGAATTGCCCTTGCTGATGCTTCCTCCATAGCTATCCGAAAAGCACTAATGGCAAAAACATCATCATCTCTTTTGGCTAAGCTTGCAATTGGTGTGGCTGGACATTATGAGAAAGCGAATGGACTGATGAAAAGTTTAAAAGATCCACAAAAAGTTTGCTCAGACTTTAGAAAGTATGTACATGTTGGAGCATTATTTCATCAGGTTTGTAAACCGACAAATAAACTTCACCATTAATTTCAATATTCAATGTTTTTCCTCATGATATTATGGGAAACTTGTAGGCACTTGGAAAAAAGTACCTCGCTAAAGATGCTAACGAGAATCAGTAAGTTCTACATCAATGCTTCTCAATATATATTTAATTCATTCTAAATATTGACTTAGCTATATTACAGAGGAATTGGTAAAGCAATAGGATTTATCACGGAAGCGAAAGAAGTCTTTTACAATCTTTCCAAATCCAAGTCTACTACAATAGCTGCTCACGCCTCAAAAGAATATGCCGAAGTTCTTGCCTTGCATTCTAGTTATGTCAAGATAAATAATACGGTAAATTTCCATATCAACGTAATGAAATTCGAGATTGTTCCTTGAAAAATAAATTTTTTTTTCCAATTAGATTTCTTTTGATCAAATTCCGAGCAAAGAAGATTTGCAAGCGCTAATTCCTAGTGGAAGATTCGTATCAAGCTTGACGAAATACACCCTGCCGGCCCCTGCTTTTGGGCGAAGCCTCGAAAATACGTACGAGGATGGTGGAAATTATATTCTTGAAGGAAGGTATTACTGAAAAACGTAATTGAAAGACAAGTGGAAAAATTCCAATTTCAAAATCTTCATATTTAGATATACAAATTTTCAATTTGTTTGCAAGCTACAGCTTTTATTTAGTCAATAGTTCTATATCTAGAGCTGTCTTCATATGTTTGAATTTCAAATAGAATTTAAGGGTCGGTGGTACACAACAAGCATCAATCTTTCAAACCGAGCCACTTTTTAACTTCTTTCTTTTCAACTGCTTGTTCAAATTCTTCAAAGAGCTTTTTATCCAAGAAAAAAACAGTTAATATCTTTTAACATATTTGAGTGCTTTGGAGGGAAGAAAAGGCTTACCCCCACAAACTCGTCGTCTACAAAAATTTGTGGTAATCCTAGGGCGCCTCTATTTCGGCGTTTCATATATTTTAATTGGTCTTCATTGGCAGCTACGTCAACAAACTCAAAGGGTATTTTATTTATAGATAATGCTGTTTCGACCCACTGTTGGTTTTTTTTTGTCTAGTTCAAAATGAAAATATATAATTTGTTCAAGTAATTGGAACAATATATATAAATTTACTAAAAACTTACAAAAAGATTTCCTGAAACACTTGAACCATAAATTTTAACTCGGGGAGCTTTCGAGTCCACTTTGGTTTCGGTACCAGTGTCGCTAGACATCATAAAATATTAGTTTTGAAGTAATTAGAACCCTAGCAATTTTAAATATATCAAGCGAAATGGAGCCCTATGTTGATTAATCATCTTCAATGTAGATCTTTGAACAATGAAACTCCACGTTTTCCTTTCCCATATTAAGGTGAGTGTTTATTTTAGGTTACATAACCTTGTTAAACAAAAGAATGTAATGTGTATTTTGACGATTGCTACAAACTATGAATGTAAACCCGGCAGAGATTTGTCATATATCATTACGTTTCGATCAGAATTTCGATCAGAATTTCGTCAATTTTTTCTTCTAGATCATTTAGCTTTCTTTTTTTCACGCCTATTTATTGGGCCTCTCCACAATTATAGTCATATTGATTCCAATTTATTTAGTGGTTGCCTCCACTTCACATAGGTTCTTGTTCCATAGTGTGGCAATGGCAACCAACAACTCACTAGTTGGACCACCTCAAATACTTATTCCGCCTGCACCTTCTCCAAATGCACGTTTCGCTTCCTTGCGTCATTGGTTCTCTCGTACGGAAAAAACTTCAGAAATGGCAGAGGCGCGTCTTTTGTCCAGGCTCCAATTTTTTTCTATGGGGGGTAAAACAACTGCTTCACCGGACCAATCACAGACAATTGCTCGTGTTGGACTAGTTGATTTGGATGGTGATGGGATGCGAAAGATAAATACCTTAGTAATTGAACAGACTGGCAATGATTTTGTCATTGAGAATGGTTTGGTAGGCCAAGAGCTTAACTCTTCTGATGAAGCAACAGCTTCTTCAGCCATGGTTGATGGTGATATTGGCTTTACTTCTGTGCCGCAAACAAATTTGAAAGTTCAATCACACACTGTCACCTACAATAATGTCTCCTTAAAAAACAATGTAAAGAATTTGGTAATATGTCATGGTTTTGGTGGTGGGTTGGGTTTTTTTTATCGAAATTATCACGACTTGAGTCAAGTTCCTGGGTGGCGAATCTACAGTATCGATTGGCTAGGAATGGGGCGAAGTTCAAGACCCAGGTTTAATATAGACAATGGACCGTTGAGTGAGGTTGTCGAACATGCGGAAAATTTCTTTGTGGACTCTTTAGAAAAATGGCGTGAAATTCATCATATTGAAAAGATGACTTTGCTTGGCCATAGTCTTGGTGGATATTTCGCGGCAGTCTACGCCTTAAAGTATCCTCTTCGAGTTGAACGTTTAATACTGGTCTCACCCGTAGGTATTCCAGAGAACCCACATGAGCAAAATGAATTAAAGAATTCAACAGGGCGACAAATTCCAGGATGGGTGATTCGACTTTGGAATGCTAATATTACTCCGCAGTCTATTCTCAGATGGACCGGTCCTTTTGGTCCTTCTCTCGTTTCTCGCTATACCTCGCGACGATTTGCATACCTGGAAGAACAAGATCGAATTGATCTTCACGACTATCTCTACCAAATTTCCTCGGCCCCTGGTAGTGGTGAATATGCCCTTGCAAAGATCTTAGCACCTGGTGCATTCGCACGAAAGCCACTTATTCATCGTCTAAGCGAATTAAAGATGCCAACAACATTTTTATGTAAGTTATTTTCGATCTTTCCCCACAAAAAGATTTACATCAACAATTAAGCAAAATTTTTTTTCACTACAGATGGAGATACCGATTGGATGGACTATCGTGCTGCAGAAGCTGCTAGAGCCCATATGCGAGTGTCGACTAAAGTTGTCCGTATTCCACGAGCTGGTCATCATCTTTACCTGGATAACCCCCCAGTATGAAATTTCTTGATATAAAATTGCCTTTTTATTTGTTTTACTGTCATCTCTAATTCATATATTACTTTTAGGAATTTAATAAGGCGGTGGTTGCCGAGATGATAGAGCAACAAGAACAATAAATTTTTCTCTTTGGACCTTTCTAAAGTATATTCTATTTCATCGACAGTTAGTAACAGATTTTACAATAATCATTAATCAATAATATTATTCATAGACCATTCTCTAAACAATAGCTCTCAGCCTTTTCGTATGAATGAGGAAATGTCAATAGCAAGTAGAACTTCTTGATTTTTTTTATTTAAATTACGATGATCCAAATTTCAAAGGAGATGAATCTGGCATTCTGGCTACGATAGACCACTATAATAATCATTGACATCTAAGTACGATTCAGATTTGCCAATTCGTGCTAAAGTCCTGTTTTATGTTGGAGTTCTTGAAGTTGAAAGAATTATAATACTCTAAATATCCAGTTTGAAGGATGATCTCATGATATTTTGTGATTTCTATCAGCCGTGACATTTGTGCCATAGGAAAACGACCATTATCTCATAATTGATTAAGTTCTCTAAGATTTATTTCCCAATCAGGATTTAAAATTTTTATTAGATTGGCGAGTTTTCATCAAAAAGCTCTGTAAAAAGTTCTAAATTTCGTAAATTTTTTATTCCGGTAAAAACATTCTTATAATGCTATTATGAATTCATGATCGCATAGTTTCTAGACCTGATATTTCCCAGTTAAGAATAGAAGTAAAAATTAGCGAAAAAAATAGATAATCCCGGAATCAGAGATATTAATGTTGAAAGAATCCAGATTCCAAATGTATTAAAAAATAAAACACTTACCACTGTACCAGAAGAAGAGGCAATACGAGGCCAAAGATCAGCACATTCTTTTCCAACAGGGCCAGTTATAGCAGAACCTTTCATTTCTCCTTTTGGATTAACTATAACACCGGCGTTATCTTTAAAATGATGTGATTTCTATAAGAATCGGTATAAAAATTCAATGCCAAAAAAATCAAAGGATCGGTAAAACCTTCAAAATAAAGGAAAACACCATCTCTTCTACGCCAAGGTTTTCTTTGACGAATGACAACTGCAGGCATAACTATTTCCAAAAAGAAAAATCTTCAAAATAAAAACAAGTGGAATCCATAGATTAAACATTAAATATTTTTCAGACGTACCCTTCTTTCGCAATTCAGGTTTCCCTTTCTTGACAGTGGCCATTACCATATCACCCACGCCAGCCGCAGGTAATCTATTCAAGCGACCATGTATTCCTTTGACCGAGATGACGTATAAATTTTTAGCCCCAGAATTATCTGCACAATTCATCACTGCACCGACTGGGAGACCAAGAGTCATCCGAAATTTATTACCCGAAGCTAAATCGATAAAGACTTAGTCAAAAGGAATTTGATGCGTCATTAAAAATCAATGCGTCTTCAAAATGTACTTACCACCACCACGTCCTGCATTTTTTTTGACAAGGTTTTACAGAAAAAAAGGCAAACTCAGTTAATGATCGATAAATAAGATTTTATTCTTTTCTATATATTAACAAAGGTAAAAGTTGACTCCTGATGGCTCTACTAAATTTAGAAACTTAAGTTGAAGAAAAGAACCCATGAAACTAAGGTGGGCTTTTTTCTCAAGCTAATAAATCCCTTCTGGGAAATAGTGCCTCTCAAAATCCAGAAAGAAGTTGAAAACAAAATACCTCGCTTAGACATTTTTTAGACTATGTAAAAGGTTGTACTTCGAAAAAAAAATTATATTTAAAAAGTGTAGGGCTATTAACACATGAAACTTTAAATTTGAACAAGTTCTGGTTAATTTGACTGGCTCATCAAATCATCTAATTTCTTAAAGTTTTTTTAAAATTTAAATTATTAATAAAACTACTATTTTTTTTTAATTATTATTATTATGTTTTAAATAAGCAAAAATTTTAAAATAATTAAAAAACAGTTATTATTATTAATCTTAATAATACTAGTTTTGTGTTTTAAATAATATAATATTTTTTTATATTTTTTTTTTAAAATATTACAAATTTGTATTAATATTATTTTGTAAATATATACTTAATTTTGTTGTTAATGTAATAATAAAATTCCAAAAAATAAAATAAAAACAAATTTAAAATAAAATTAATAATTTATTATTTAATTAAATTTTTATAATTATTATTTATTTTAATTAAACATGATTCATGCATTTTTTACATAATTAAGCATAAATCCAATTCAAATTAAATTATTTTAAGTCTATAAAAAAAAATTTATTTTAAAAAATTTTTTTATAAATAATTACAATTAAAAATTGTTATTTATAATATTATTATTTAACTATTTAGCAGTTTTATCTGTACTTTAACTTAATATTAACTAGTTAATATTTTTAAAAAACCAATAACTAAATATAAATATTTTTATTGAGAATATTATTAGAATTTTTTATATAATTAATTATAATATTATATATTGGTTTTATTTTAATTATTTTTATATTAATTTTACTTAAAGCTTTATTAAAAACAAACATTTTATTTTAAATAATAACAATTATATTTTTAATTTTTTTATGCAAAACAAAAAAGTATTTAACAAAATAATAATTAAAATAATTAAAATATTAATTGTTTAATAATAAACTTAATTATTAAAATTAAAATATCTAACTTAAATTTAAAGAAACCAAATAAAAGCCAACCAAAAAATCAATAATATTAACAACAATAGTAATTAAAAAACTATTAACAAAAAAATTTACAAAAACAAAACCAAAAATTATAATATAAATTTTAATTTTAATAAAATACAATTAAAAATCTTTAAATAAAGCAATAAATTAAAATAAAACTTAAGAAAAAAAAATAATATCTTATAACTTAAAGCCAAATAATTAAAATCTTAATACTTAAAATATTACTAATATCTAAATGTTTTTTATTAAATATAATACTTTCTTAAAATATTAATTTTAATAATAATAATATTTTTTTTTATTTAAATTTATAAGTGAGATCCAAATACTGCCTAGTGCTATACATCAAAGAAATGATTTATACTAAGTGTGAATCGTGCATTTTTTACTCGTAACCAGTCATTCGGGCCAATCAAAACAATATTATGTAGCTATATAGACAGAAACCGAATCACCTAGACCTGAAAAAAACAAATGAGACTTGCAAAAGCCAAAATGCATGCCGAAGGCCTCAGTAATGCCAAGCAATTTAACAACACTATCAGACAGCCTCAAAGCCAAACCAGAAACTGAGATGAGAGCCGAACTATCAAGAAGAATCAAACCATTCTTCTCCATATAAGCGTGATGTTTAGTGCAAACCAACCAAATTTCATCCCTAAAGGTGAGACAAAGAGAGCACACAAATTTGATGACCTCCAAGCCAGCAACCTTGGAATCCCAAAAGACAGAAACAGTCTCACAAAACCAACTGTCAAAAACAAAGCCCTTGCACAGAGCCGTGAACAAAGTAGAATCAGAAACACATGATGTCAGTAGCTGCAACACATCAGAAACTGAATAAAAAAGACCAGAAATTGTTCTTCAAGAATCCACATGGGAGTTCAGCAATCAATGTCAAGCAAACTCATCAACCCTGCACAAAAACACATGGTTTAACACCTCCACATCACCACAATACACTAAGGTAAAGTCTATTATAAAGGTGCTTCTAGATGACAACTGGCAACCAATGATGCAATGCTTTCAAAAAGTAAGAACAAGCATTAGCTGAGGGCTTGCTGGTGAAACTAGTAGCTATGTGCAAATCAGAGTGCCACACCAGTGAAGAGCAGAGCCAATCAACCTCAGAAATCAGATTATGAGCTAGAAACTTAGAGCCAAAACCCACTTCCCAGCATGCTTGACAAACAAAGCGAAAAACATCACAAACAAAATGCCTGGAGTTACCAAAAACAGTATCATCATTAGCAACCAAAAAATGTTCATTCAAATGGTGAGAAAAAAACCAATTAGAAAAAGAGGTGGAACATGCAATCTTGTCAGCTCATTCATTACCCAAGACATCCAAGTGGCCTTTCACCTTATGCCAACCAACTCTCAAGTTTTTACCATGAATAAAATTAGCAACATGACAATATTCCACCCAACACTGATTACAGAAATCAGGACACACTAAACCCAATTCTGACTTACAAGCATCCAAAGCACACTGACTGTCCGAGAATAATTGCACAGAACTAGATGGAGAAACACACTCCAAGGCCAATACAATAGCTTGCAACTCCGCCAAAGTGAAAGACTTCAAGTCTGGCACTCCGACACCCACACCTAAGTCAATGTCCTCAAAAAAAACAGTAACACCAGCTCTACAGTCAACTGTATCAAGATTACTCAAGGATCTATCAGTGTAAATGAACAGATCACCAGAACCAATCTGGGAAAGACGATCACAAACAGACACAAAAGTACCAGACTCCAAAATACTCAAGGAACCAGCATCATTTACAACCAATGAATGAACAGAGGAGAGGACAGTGCCATTCAGAAATTCAACAGAAAGCTTACATTATTCAGAAACAGGGCCACGTGAATCCAATTTCTTCCAATACTTAAAAGTATACTAATCAAAAACATTGTTGTGGCAATCATGAAATTGATTCACAAAAGTGACACCATATTACCAGAGAGAAGGAAGGAACTTGAAGAAGGTTGAATTACTCAGAACAGCAAACATGGGCACTCCACCACAAAAGCAAAAAGAATCGGCCAAAAAGCCACTCAAAAACAGATTGCAATCAGCCAGAATACAAACCAAGCCTGCTAAAAAGTTATTAGAAGCACTGACATAAATACAAACAGAAGAGTTCAAGAGATGGACAGGAAGCCAACACCGAATTTGCAAGTCATGAAACCTATAAGCAAACAAACAACCCAAAATTCTACCAGAGTTTACAAAATTTATAAGAGAGACAACTTTACCCTCTGACTGAATTTGGACAAATAACTTTAAACTATAAAAAGAAGAGTGGTGAATTGTGTCACAAAGAAAATCAGACGGAAGACCAGACTTAAGCTTCAAGCCCTTATGAATAAGAGCATCCCACTTGTGGCATATACCAATAGGAATGAAACTGAATTGTGTTCTGTAGCTAACTATAGGATGAAGAACTGCTGACACTAAATACAAGAATTGCTTATCTGAAACAGCTTTTCTCAAAACCAGATTGGTAAAAAAATGGACATTTGTATGTGCTTTGACTACATTAGACCTCGAAAGACCCTCAGTTAATAAAAAAATACCCAGATATTGATGAGATTCACCCTTCTTTGCAATAGAGATAGGCGAACCACTAATAGAAAAAGATGGATTGCAGACCCTGCTGTTGATGGAAATAGCCACTGTTTTATCATTATTGATTGAAATGTCATTGACCCAAAAAAACTCATTAGTAACATTGAAAATATGCTAAGCAGCAGTCTGACTGCTATCAATCTAAATTGTGTCGTCAACAAAAGCTTCAGTAGCAAAAAAAGAAGAAAGCCCAGTCCGAGACTCAGCACAACCATTCCTGGAGATAAAATGAGAGTTCAATCTATACTCATATACACTTTCTTGACACTTAACTTCACATAACAGAGGGTTATAAAATATATGCCACAGCAGAGGAGAAAAGACCTCTCTTTGGTCCAAGCCATCATGCACACGATAACCATTACTTAGTCTAAAATCAGTCATAACCCAATTGGTACAATCCCTATAGATATCTCTAAAGAACCAAATAAATTTGCCACACATTTTTATTCTGACCAAACTTTTCCTAAGATGTTCCTAGCCAACTGAATCATAAGTCTTTTATATGTCCTACAGAACCAGCCAGAGCTCCTAACTTTTCTCTAGTGCATCTTCAATAACTGAGCCAATAGCAAAAATAGGCGATTGTGTTATCGTGCCTTTTAAAACTGAAAAGTTATCCCCATGCAGAACATCATAAGCACTGTATGCCAAAGAGATTCTGTTAGAGAGGATTTTGGAAAGAATCTTGCAGGCTGTCTCAATTAGAGCAATAGGTTGGGTATTCGTAAGAACACCTTCCCACTCATATGGTTTAGGAATTATTAAGACCCAGGCTTTTTTTCAAGCACTGAACACTAACTTATAGGTCAAGCAAGTATTCAAGAGCTCTAAAAGTAGGCCCAAAACCACTTTGTTACAATGCTTCCAAAGCTCATTCGGAATGTCAGAAAGACCCGCAGCCTTACCATCAGGGAGATCGGAAACCACACAAAAAAGTTCATCAAAATTTATCGAACACATTACACCTGAAAAAGCTTTATCAAAGACGTACTCCAATGGTCTGTACTGATGCAACCAATCTTCAGACACATCGGAAACAACTCCATGACTCCTAGTCTAGCCCTCCATAATCACATCTACATTGGACTTCACTATATCAGGCTCCAAGACTAGCTCATTACCAATGACCAAATGATTCAACGCCATCTTTCAAAAAGGACATTCCAAAACACTTTTAATAGTATGACTTTTGTTCATCTCAAAATTATCTATCCTTTTATTAATTGCATTCCTAATATTTGCCTTCTTGGCATGTTTGGATTCAGCAAGTTTGCTGGCACAATAAGATTTCTTAGCAACAGAGAAAGCTGAACATACTCAATCTGTATTGGCACCAGAATCCAAGAAAATCTAAACTGCAGAAGCACTAATATTGTCTAAAGAAGACCAACAATCCATTAAACCAACAAACTCATCATCCAGACCCAAGCAAGAGCACTTAACAATCTTTGACACCAAGATCTCCAGTCTATAAAACCTAGAAGATCCTTTGGTATAGACTCTATTGAAGCCCTTAAACCATTTTTTCTTGAAAACCTCATTCGCTGATAAACACATTACTTTGCGAACAACATCCCACATGGCATCCAAATCCAAGAACTTGACTGTGACAACAAACTCATCAGTGAATAACTCAGCATTGGCCGATGTGACATTCTTAAATTCATTCCACTTAATTTTATTAGTTTCATTAAAATTAAAGTTCCAACAATCTTTGTTTGCCTGTTTGCGAATAGAGTTCAAATGAGCATCCAAAAGTCCACTCAGACTCACAGAAATAAAAACAGCCTTGTGATCAGTATTAAAATAGTCCACAACCTCACCCACACCACAATCTACTATCGCATTGACTAAATTAGAAGAGACAAAAACGTAATCAATTGTTTTCGAGACACCTCGAGAATTGTTCTATGTTGGAACCCTCATAAACAAACTACCACTCAAAGAATTGACCAGGCCCATGTCAGAGCATTTCCTAAAACTAACACATTTGTGAGATCCATTTTTGTTGAAATTACCATCCAAAATGACAAAAGAGGACTCATTAACAGTCTTCACAATCATAAAGTTAACTTCATTTGCCTAAGCAAAATGTGCAGCCAGGAAAGCACCAGCATAAAGCCCCAGAATTAACACTGACAGCTTATTTTTGAAAAGCAACTTAATAGAAAAGATCTGGCCTGGCATCTTGGAAACTTTACACACATGACAAACCAGAGAGACATCCATGATTATGGCAACCCCAGCATCAAGAAAACCTGCATCTAAACCAGAAGTGAAAACATAAACACCATTAAACCTATTTTTAATCCATGGCCTACAGCTAGACCTTAATTTCGTTTCCATCACAATTGAGACCAAATTTTCCAATTCTCTATGCCAACAAATAATGTCTTCCTGTTTAGCAGAGACATTGATACCCCAGACATTACATGTAGCAATTTTTCAAACAAGATTTGTCATTGAGAAGAATGAATAGCAGGAACTGAACCAGCATTGTCCATTTTGGCCGAAAGGCTCATAACTGTGACTGAAAGATTGCACAGCATTTCCTCTATTTTCGAAATAACAGAAGCATTAAAACCCACCACTTCTACAACAGTCGCACCACCAGTGGCCACACCCGAACCCTCACTTATCACTATATCTGCCCCTTGATTCTGTGATGAAAAAAGCTGACATCTAGGGCTAAGCTGAGAAACCGTTGGTCTGGGCATATCCAATCTCTTAGCTAGCTTATCCACATGCTCTACAAGACTGGCGAGACTGCGCTTAAAAATGGCAAACCTATTATTTAATTTCAAAGACACTTGTAGAGTAGGTTTCATCTCTGAAGAAAAACCAGCATTCAAGAAACCTTTCTAAGCAGAGAGAGAAGGAAAGGAAAACCCACCAACAATTTTGGTCCATGAGGTACCACCAAAAGAGACAGGACGAGCAATAGATGCTGAATGTTTGGCGTAAATAGCCACCAGTCTGCTTTTATCTGTATCTGAAAAAACCTGATGTGGCAATCTACCAGAGGAAGATTTTCCACCTAACACACAGCCCAGAGAGGTATGACCCAGCTTTTCACATTTTGCACATAAAGCAGAACCAAGACAAAACCAACAAAGATGAGCATCTTTTAACACAGGTGTGGTTTCCATGATGACATTCAATGCTTTAGCAGACTCAAAACAAACAATGGTGCATCTGGTTTAGGCATATGTAACAGAATGGCAATCGATCATACAAGTTTTCCCACCCATAGAACCAATAAAGTCCCAGATATTATGAGCATTTGTTCTCATAGAAAGAGTGTAGAGCAGCACCTTGAATTCATTCCTGGAATCCCACGTCTGTTTGTCAACATTGGCTCTGGTCATGCGTACTGCATCCTTACCAATAAGAATAGACCATTTGGCTGTCAAAAGATCAGCCTGATTCTGATCTTCCAATTTAACAATTGTTTTTTGCCACAAACCCACCAGTTGCATCTTGATTAACTTAATCAATCCAAACTTGGACATGGCAGCACACACAGCCTCTACAGAAGTTCCCACAGGAATTTCTTTTACCATAATTGCCTGATTTGTACGATTGTTGTTTGGGCGCTTCAAATCAGTATTTACTACAACACCACAATTATTTGCCAACTTCTCAGCAGCCATCATTGCCTTTTCCGAAGTGAAAGTTGCATAAATGATCCCACCAAATTTTGAGGGAGTAGAAGCCCCCCCAAAACCATTCACACCAGAAAAAATTTTCCTGATAAAACTCAATTTTTTCTGAGAAGACTTCCCAATGACAGCCACAAGATTAATATCTAAAGCAAAGGATTTGTGAATGAGCACTTGAACGGACAGTTTGACCAGAAGAGAGGGTGGAAGAAGAAAAAAATCATCTAACACATCATCTTCTACATCAACAGTATCATAATCAATTACACCCAGTGGCTTTCCTAACACTTTCTTGGTCTTCATATGCAAACTCTTTGGTGTTTGATCAGGATTCTCTCCTGTGAAAGTACCATTATTACCATAGTCTACACTAGTTTCTTTAACCAAGTATTCTTCCTCCATGTCAATACTTTCAGATTCCATAGTGTCACCAGTTTCAAAACCCCATGAACGAGCACCAGAAGCTTTGACAGCAACCCCTTTATTATCAATACTCTCTTCCAACACACCTCCCTTCCTCTTTTTCCTTGATGCAACAGCCTTGAAACCACCTTCAGAACCAGAAACTTTAATAGTCTTTTTCATAACAGCAATAACAGGGCCAACAGTGGCCTCATAATCGAAAAATGGTTTAGATTTATCATACTGAATGGTAAAAAACTTCTTTCGAAAAAACTTTAGACTCTTTTTTGGGAATTATGAATGAAGAAAAGAAAGAAGTTTTTCAGTATTATATAATAATAAAATAATTAATAATATTTAAATTATTTTTAAAATTAAAAGTAATTAATATTAAATTTATTTAACAAAAATAAAAAATAAAAAATAAAATAAGTATAATTATTAATTTAAAAAATTAGTTTATTGATTTTAAAGACTAAAAAATTTAATTAATTTAATCTTATATATATTATAAAAAAAATTTAATATTATTTTTGTTTATTAAAACTAATTAGCATATTAAAACAGCTATATTTATATTAAAAAATCTAAAATAAACAATAATATATTATTAAATATTAACAAAATTTTAAAAATTTTACTATAAATATTAAAAGCTATTTTAATATTATTTATAAACATATATAAAGACATATTATAAAAAACAATAACAATAAAAAAAAATTCAAAAATTATTAAAAACTTAGCTATTTTAAAAATAAAAAAACAAAATTAACAAACTTATTTTAAAATACAATATTCAAAAAACTTAAAAAACAAACTGGTAAGAATTTTTAATTATTTATTTGTATATAAGTTTTTGGATTTACAGATTGTAAACTGAATACTAAAGAACTTACTATAATTTTCTGTCAAGTTAAATGTTAGTTTTGTGAATAATTTTTGGAAGATCTAGTGAAAATATTTTTGAACAAAAATATTTCTTTAACAAATAAGTTATTTTGTGTATTTTGCTCTCCTAATCACTTTTTAATATTTGAAATTTTAAATAGTTTATATTACTTTAATGTAGTTTGATCTTTAAAGTAATTTGATATTACATATAATAATTAATTATTGAATAAATATGGCTTAGTTATAGATTAGAAAATCTTTTATTGTTAAAAAAAATTGAATTTGAAAGACCTAATACCAGCATGGTTTTTGAAAACTTTACTTTATATGAACAATTCTGTAAAAAATGGCTTTAATTTTAACTATTCAGGTTTTTATGACTTAAGAAAATTTTTGAACATTTAAGAGCATTTGCACAAATTATAAACAGAAAAAATTAATGTATATATTAATGGTTTTTTAAGTGATTTAAATACTGTTAATGTGGTAAGCAGAGCAACAACATATTTTTCTAATGTTAAAGTAAATTTAAATGTTAAAGTTTCTAGTTTGCTATTATTAATAATATTAAAATTACAGGTTATTGCTTGGCTTTAAAATGTGTTCTCTTTTTTTGTTTAGTGGTTTTACAAACAGACAGCTAAGCTATCATAAATATATATGTATTAAAGCTTATATTTTATGTATCTGATTTCCAAAATAAATGCTAAATTAAAAGGCAGCATATAGCTAACTTAATTAAATTTAAGAATATTTTTGTAAAGTAAATAAAAGTCAAGAACTACTTAAAAAATGTTAACAATAACAGAACTAATGTTTTTATAGATTTTATAGTACAATTTGGTATTTTTTTACTTATTAATATGTATAAAAAATATATCTTGACAGATAATTTAATTGTTTTAAACAATGTTTATTATTTTGTTTGCAATATTTATTAGACAACTAGTCAGACTTAATAGAAAGCAAGTTTGGATATAAAAATTTTGCAGAATTTTTTTATTTAAGATATTAATTAGTACTGTACTGCTTTAGTTTGAGATTCTGACTTCTATATACTTTCTGGTTTTATTAGCAAACTTTTAACAACTTTTTACACATATTTAATAAAAGCAATTTATAGAAAACTGTTAACTATAATTAAAAAAAGGCTATTTAATAAAAAGTATTTAGTCATATTATGTCTGTTTTATAGTAATGTCAAACCACCTAATTATGTTTTCATTTATTCAAAAGATGCTTTAATGTACTTTAAAATTTTGTTAAATTATGCTAAGTTGTAAAAATTTTTGATGGGATCTTGCTCTCTACTAGCTTTTTTAATATTGTATACTTTCTTTTTAAAGATATCTAATATTGGTATTTATAAGATTTTGTGCAAGAAATTTGTTTTTAGAGATTGAATTAGTAAAGTAATATTAAAGTTTAAAAATAAAAAAAAGGCTATAATAGTAGTAACTAATTTTGTCTGACATTTTACTAATATATATTGTAGTAAACTGTGAAATTTTAAGTCGAAATACAGAGTTAATATAAAGAAAAATGGCTTGGTTGAAAATAAAAGAATGTTGTTTAAGATATATGATGATTTGTTTAGCTTTTTTTCTGTAAAAATAATTTGTTTGCTTAAGATTGTTGAATTTTTTGTTGTTAGGTTTGGATTATGTAAAGCTTGTTTGTTTTTTTTAGATTAAATAATAAATTAAAAGTCAATATAAATGTATAATATAGTTTTAATTAGTTTGAATAACCAGTTATATATAGTAAATATATAAGTCATATTTAATTTAAATTACTTAGTTTGCTTTTATATATTAAATAATATTTGGGCTGTACTTGTTAATAAATAATAATAATAAAAAAATAAAAAAAACAAACTTTATATAAAAAAGTTTTATATTGTTTTTAAATACAAATTTAGTATTAATAAAATTATTTTTATAAATAATAGATTGGTAATTATTATTTTATAAGTTAATATTCTTATTTTTAATGATTAAGTTTTTTATAAAATAAATAAATATTTAATAGTAATTAGATAATACTTAGTATTTAATTTTTTTAGTATAATAACTAATTTATTTTGGTGTTTTTTACTTTTTTAATAAGCAATTTTAATTTTTTAATTATTTTTTATGTTTTTTTTTATATTTTTTACAAAATAATCTTTAATATTGTTAATAATATTATAATAATACTATTAATATTAATAAAAAAATAATTAAATTTTAACAAAATAAGTATAAATTTTATTTAAATAAAAGTAATATTTTAAATATTAAATTGTTAACTATAAAAATTATTTTAATAAAATTTGAATTAAACTTGTTATTTTTTGTTTTTACTATTATTACTATATATATATAAATTATTATATTATAAAATTTCTGAAATCTTTAATAATTTTTATATTTTTTTTAAATTATTGCTAAATTTCTAATATTTTTAAAAATCTTTGGTATTTTTGTTAGTGTTACTAGTAAACTTGATAAATAGTATTGTAATATTTAATATTCATAATTTGGTAACAAAAACTTGTTCTATAAAATAGAATAGTGCTTAAAAGTTTTCTGTAATAATATATTTGGTTTAATTTTATTAATTAATCTCTAAAAGTTTTTATTGTTTAAAGTTTTATTTGTTGAGTTTTTTAGTTATAAGATACAAAAAAACTGTTGTAATAGTTGTGTTAATATAATTGTGTTTTACTCCATATTAATTAATTACAATTTTTAAAGTCTAGTATTGTTTTTTTATTTTTTTGATAAGCTAATAAGATAAAGTTAATATTCAATTTTAAAAAAAACTTTTTTTTTTTATCAAGTTATTATAAAGCCTAATTTTAAGACAATTAATTTTAAATGTTGCTATTTCTTAAAAAAAAATTAATATCTTATTAATTGCTATAATTAAAAACAATTGGTTTAATTTGTCATTAAAGTTTTAAGAGCATTATAATTATTTGTATCTAACTTGAAATAAAAATAAAAGGAAACAAACAATCAAATTTCAACATTATATTTTAAAATTATATAATTAAGTTTAAGTAATAATATTTTATTAGATTGATAAAAAATATAAAAAAAATAAGATAACAAAAGTTTTTAAATTAAAAATAAGATATTAAAAATAAATTTACTTCTGTTTTTCTTTTTTTATTTGGTAAAACTACTTATTTTTATACATATTTTCTAGTTTTATAAGATTATTTTTAATTGTTTATTATTTTTAACTATTATTTATTATGTTAATTATTGTTTTATTTTTTTATATTATAACTAATTATCTTATATTATTATTAATTATTTTGTGTTATTATATATTGTTATGTATTATTTTATGTTATTCTGTATTATTTTATGCTATTTTATATTATTTTATATTATTTTTGTATTTTTACATAATAATTACGTTTTTTAATAGTTTTTCTACTCAAATAATAATACCAGTTTTTCTGAAATTTTTGGTATTTCTAAAATTTTTGAAATTTTTGTTGGTATTTTTAAAATTTATAATATTATATATTTTAATAATTTATATTATATTATTGGTTATTTTATATTATATTTTGTTTTTTATTTCTTTTTTGCTTTTATTTTATAAGTAATATTATGTATGAATTGAAATACAATTTTAATAAAAATCAATTTAATCTTAAAAAAAACACGAAATATTAAAATAAAAACCACTTATTTAACAAAGTTTTAATAATTAATAATTGTTTTTAAGACAATACCAGAAAATAAAAAAGAAATAATTAATTTTGTTTTTATTTAATTCGCTTAATTTTTAAAATTAAATAATTTAATAATATAATTAAATAAAACATATATAAAAACATATGTTTTGTTTTTAAAGCTAATAAAAATTAATTAAAAATTAATGTATTAAAAAATACAATCAAAAATCAATTTAAAATAAAATTATTAATATGTTTTTGTTGTTATTGTTTTAAACAGAAAAATTTTTTCATTTACAACTATAATAAAACCAAATATTATAATTAATATTAATAATACAAAATTAACAAAAAAATCAAAAAAAGTAAAAAAAACCAAAGTTTTGTTTTTTATAAAAGAAAAAATAGACTTTAAAACATTAAAACTATTAAAAACACCAGAAAAAAATCTTTTACCATTTTAAAAAAGTTGTTATTAAACATAATAAAAATATAAAAGAGTTGTTTTTTAATTATTTTAGTTTTTTTTGGTTATTTAAATGGTAGTAAAAAGAAAAACAAAAGAAAAAAATAACTTAATTGGCAGTTTTTTATTAAATATTTTAGGACTTTTAAAAGAAATAAAGATTATATTAAAAAAACTTAAAAAAAAACTTTTAACCAAGAATAAAAAAAGTGCTTTTGAAACAACAAAAGACCAATTAAATATTACTTTATTTAAAGAGAGTATTTTTATAAAGTATTATTAAACAGTTACTATAATTATTAGTGTTTTATTAATAAAAATACTACTAGTTGCTTCAAATTACAAAACAAATAAAAAATATAGCTTTTTTACTTTTTGCTTTGGTTGTAATTATAAAAATTAAAAGAAAAAAAAGTTTTATTGGTTAATTAATAATAATAATTAATAGTATTAAATAAAATTAACATTAATTTACAAATAATAATTAAATATTATATATAAATTATATATAATATTTTAAATTTTATTGTTTTAAAAAATTCAGCAAAATTTGTGTAATTAGACCAAACTTTAATAATTTTAGAATTTTTAAATATTAAAATCCAATTTTTAAACTTTTATTTAAACTGAAATTTAATTATTTAAAAATGACAACTTGTAAAACCAATATTAAAAAACAGGTTAAATTATATTAAATAATATGATTTTTTTAAAAAGTGAATTTGAAACAAAAACAAATAGTTATTTCAATGCTAAATAAAAAATTTACAAGCAATTATTGAAAATTTTGAAATTTAATATATATGCAATAAAAGTTCTTATTAAATTAAAATATATTTCGTTAAATGTATAATTGTCTCAATTATAATTAATTATATATTATAGTTTTAGCTGTCTTCTTGGAGCTTGAACAGAATGACAATATCATGGTAAAGATAAATAGTGATATTAGTAGTTAACCACAATAAAATTTACGTGTCAGCCTTATTTGAGAACGCCATAAAAGCTTATACAAAATTTTAATATTAGGCAAACTAAAATAATAAGATTTATTTTAAGTTTCGAATTACATTCCCTATTTTGATTTTCATTTACTATAATTAGTTAAACTTACTTAGTATGATTTGTAACGAATAACAGTTTACTTTCTAAACTTAGTATTAAACAAAAAAAAGCATTTTTTTTTGAATAATAACCTATTCACATAATTTACCCTTTTATCCTTTATCCTTTACTCACACTTATTTGCATCATGGAAAACAAAGAAATTAAAACTGCTATTTCAGAATCTCATGATTGCGACCTGTGTAAAGTGTGTCAAAAAAGCATCAAAGAGGATTATAATTCGTGTGCAGCATGCAAATTCATATTTTTTAAAAAATTTTACAAGAACTTTTCAAGTGGCAATAAAGTAGTTGATGAAATAATCAAGAACCCAATCTATATTCCACCTAATAATGAAGATGATTCAGAAGACACTGGTAGTTTAAATTTTTATGATTGGATTCCATGGGAGGATATGTCGAATATCAACGAATGTGGTAGAGGAGGATTCGGAATAATTTATAATGGGATTGTGACTAAAGGATTAATGAATTCATATAGTATAAAACATCATGGTTCAATGGAATATACAACAAAAAGATGGGGAACAGAAGGAGAGGGAAATAAAATAGCAATAAAAATTATGAAGAATAATGAAGAAGTATTTAAAGAGGTAAAACAAAACTATTATCATTTATATTTAATTCATATTTTACCTATTATTTATTTACTATATATATATATATCATCTATTAATTTAATTTAACATTTAATTTATACTATTAATAGTTAATTATTCAAAGAGCTATGTTTATTAATACGGGTCACATGTTACTCGATATCACTTCAGTGTATGGAATTACGCAAAACCCTGAAACACTGGAATATGGAATTGTGACGGATTTTGCTGAAAATGGTGATATGCGAAAATATTTATCAACAAATTTTTATTCTAATAATTGGGTAGATAAATTAACGGCGTCGTGGCGTATAATTTCTGGACTTGAGGCTATTCATTCTTCTGGTATGGTTCATCGTGACCTACACTCAGGGAACATTCTACAATATTATGGAAATATTGTAAGAATTGGAGACCTCGGATTATGTCAACCAGTAAACAATGAAGCAACAACGACGGAGGAGGAAAAAAAAGGAATATTTGGAGTGATTCCATACATTCCACCAGAAGTTATAAAAGGAGAAAGGTTTACAATGGCTGGTGATATTTATAGTTTTTCCATGTTATTATGGGAATTAGCAACAGGAAAGCCTCCTTTTCATGATCGTTCTCATGATCGCGATCTCATATTCGATATTTCTCTTAATGGTGTTAGACCTGAAATCACCTCTCCACTTATTCCACCTTGTATTGCCGAAATAATTGAAAAGTGTTGGGATGCTAATCCTAAGAGTCGTCCTACTGCCAAAGAAGTTTACAACAAGTTGTTTGCACTTCGTAACGTGGCAAAGTCTAAAACTCGGAGTTCTGAAAAAATCCAGTTTGAAGAATCAGATAAATACATAGAAGAAATGGTAAAGAACGACACGACAACAAATTATTCAATAATAACAACGAACATTCATCCAGGAGCAATTTATACAAGTCGTGTTTTAACTTTGCAAATGAATCAATTTTCTAAAGGTTAGTTCATCTAATTTTATTAGAGTTTTTATATTTTATTTAATTCTTGGATTTTAATTAGTATATATATTAAATTTTTACATTAATTTACTTTATAACAGAATTAATCTATTTACCTGAAGGTAAGAAATTAAATATAAAAATATCCTTATCTTTATGCTTATATTATTAAGACTTATTTATTTTTGCCTTTTTTTATTAGACGACTATTATTAGATCTAATCGTGATCGCTCATCTTTATCTTCATCTTCATCTTTATAAGTGATATACTTGAGATAGCTTTTATTGTATTTCAAATATAATTTCTACTTTAAATATATAATTAATAAAACCTTTATTCTATAAATTAAAAAATCTTATATATATATATATATATAATATATTAAAATAGAATTTTTAATTTATAATATTTAATTTTCTGATTAATTGATTAATTTCTATCTTATTTATTGAATTTAACTATTTTTTTTACCAATATAATTGAAAAACAAATATGAACAAAATCATTAATTGATTTTAATATAATGCTAATATTTTAATCAAAAATAATATTTTTCAAAATATTTAAAAATGTCTTTTTTTTAAAATTATTAATTATAATAATCATAAAAAAATTACTTAAAACTAATTGTTATTATTAATTAATTTTCACATTTTTTATTTTAAAAACAACAATAATAATAATAATTATTATTATTACTATTGTTAAAAATTCAAAAAAAATCTTTTTAATTTAATTTTTATTATTGTTTTAAAAACAAATTATAAGCTTTTTTATTAAAATCTGTAAAATCCAAATTTAATGTATTTCAAAAAAAAACAATATATGTTCACAACAACAACAACAACAATAATAATAGTAATAATAATAATTGTATACATATTTTTAAAATAACATCAATAATAAACCATTTTTTTAAAAAACATGAAACCATATATTTTTACAAAAAGTTTTAAATAATTTTACATATACTTTTTGTATTTTTTTGATAAAATATTTGCAAAGTAAAAAAACGCCCAAAAACAGAAAAATTTAAAGTTTTAACGATTTTGGACTAAATATTAAGATAAATATAGAGGTTTAGCATTTTTTTTATAATAATTTATTGACAAATATTCATAAAGCAGTTATAGACTCGCTGAAATCCCAAGATAAAACTTTATCTAAGCAAGAGCTAAGAAAAGCGACTAGGGTTAACGAAGATCGTCACAACCTTAAAATTAGATTATGCATTCAAGGAATTTATCAATGAGCTATTGAAACCAGCGAACTATAACCTAACTTTAAGTTTTCATTTAAAAATAGCAATAAGACAATGACAAGCATAGTTAGCCTTTTTACACCCTTGCGGTCATTTGACTTCCAGACGAACCCTACTCGTTTAAACCATGTAAATGAGGGAATGAAGTAAGGGTCTATTTTCAGAACTTTTTAACGTTTCAGATTTAGCCTTTTCGGGAATTTGATTTACGTTGAAATCCTTATTTATTAGCAAGACGAACTCTTTTAAAAATCTTTCTTTACCCATACAAAACATTCAGGGTTTAATAATCTATTTGTGTTGCTTGAAAATCATGTCTTCAAAATCATCAATTGAAAACCCAACTTCACCCCTCGACTGGCTTGAAGGAACATTCATAGTCATTAAAGAAAGTTTGGCCATTTTTCCAGCTAGTGAATATTCAAAAGTTGCTGACTTAGTTAAAAATCATCTTGTGCGCAATCAGAAAACTCCTAAAGACTTATTCAATTGCTTGAATAATAAAAGTCCAAAGCGTTCGATAGACAATATTTTGCTCGGATTTTGTTTAGAACATGGGATTGGAACTATTCCTAATTTAACAAAAGCATTTTTAGAATTTCAGAAAGCAGCGAATGCAGAAGATTCCTTTGGACAATTTTTCTTAGGTTATTGTTATAATAATGGAATTGGTACTTCACAAGATCGAGGAAAAGCATTTGAACTCTATTCAAAAGCAACAGAGGCGGGTAATATAAATGCACAATCAAATCTTGCACTTTGTTATGCTAATGGATGGGGAACAACGAAAAATATGGAAAAGACATTTGAACTCTATTTAAAAGCAGCAGAGGTGGGACATACAAATGCACAATATAATCTTGCACTTTGTTATGCTAATGGATGGGGAACGACGAAAAATGAGGAAAAAGCATTTGAACTCTATTCAAAAGCAGCAGAGGCGGGACATACAAATGCACAATACAATCTTGCACTTTGTTATACTAATGGATGGGGAACAACAAAAAATTTAGAAAAAGCATTTGAACTCTATTCAAAAGCAGCAGAGGCAGGAGATACAGATGCACAATTAAATCTTGGGGTTTGTTATGATAATGGATGGGGAACAACGAAAAATGAGGAAAAAGCATTTGAACTCTATTCAAAAGCAACAGAGGCGGGTAATATAAATGCACAATCAAATCTTGCACTTTGTTATGCTAATGGATGGGGAACAACGAAAAATTTAGAAAAAGCATTTGAACTTTATTCAAAAGCAGCAGAGGCAGGAGATACAACTGCACAATTAAATCTCGGGATTTGTCATGAAAATGGAAGGGGAACAACAAAAAATTTAGAAAAAGCATTTGAACTCTATTCAAAAGCAGCAGAGGCAGGTAATACAAATGCACAATTAAATCTTGGGGTTTGTTATGCTAATGGATGGGGAACAACGAAAAATGAGGAAAAGGCATTTGAACTCTATTTAAAAGCAGCAGAGGTGGGACATACAAATGCACAATACAATCTTGCACTTTGTTATGCTAATGGATGGGGAACAACGAGAAATGAGGAAAAAGCATTTACACTCTATTCAAAAGCAGCAGAGGTGGGAAATACAGATGCACAATTGAATCTTGGAAATTATTATCGAGATGGATTGGGAACGAGGAAAAATGAGGAAAAAGCATTTGAACTCTATTCAAAAGCAGCAGTGGTGGGGAATACAAAAGCACAATTCAATCTTGCACTTTGTTATGCTAATGGATGGGGAACAACGAAAAATGAGGAAAAAGCATTTGAACTCTATTCAAAAGTAGCAGAGGTGGGACATACAGATGCACAATTGAAGCTTGGAAATTATTATCGAGATGGATTGGGAACAATGAAAAATTTAGAAAAAGCATTTGAATTCTATTCAAAAGCAGCAGAAGCAGGTAATACAAATGCACAAACAAATCTTGGCGTTTGTTATGCTAATGGAAGGGGAACGGCAAAAAATTTAGAAAAAGCATTTGAACTTTATTCAAAAGCAGCAGAGGCAGGAGATACAATTGCACAATTAAATCTCGGGATTTGTCATGAAAATGGAAGGGGAACAACAAAAAATTTAGAAAAAGCATTTGAACTTTATTCCAAAGCAGCAGAGGCAGGTAATACAAATGCACAATTAAATCTTGGGGTTTGTTATGCTAATGGTTGGGGAACAACGAAAAATGAGGAAAAAGCATTTGAACTCTATTCAAAAGCAGCAGAGGCGGGAAGTTTGATTGCACAAGTTAATCTTACAACACATCGAAATAGATTGGAAACAATGGAAGATCTGGAAAAAGTGGGAAATCCGAGTCCACAAACCAGTATCGGAATGCATTATCGAAATAGATGGGGAACAATGGAAAATCTAAAAGAAACATTTGAATTCTATTTAGAAACAGCAGAGGCGGGAAATCAAAATACACAATATAACCTTGGATGGTGTTATCAAAATGGATGGGGAACCATAAAAAACCTTGCAAAAGCATTTAAACTCTATTCAAAAGTAGCAGAAATGAATAAATTATGTGATTTTCCTGATTTGGATGTCCATGACCTTACTTTAAAGAATCAAGACAATATGGAATATGTTATCTTACAATTCCAAAATCGAGGCTTTAAATACTCCGATAATTTCAACGAAGAATTTTTAGATTTTGAAGCTTTCTTTGATCAGCTTTCAGATGAATTCAAATGTCTTAAATGTGGCAATTTGGGTATAATAATTAATGAATCTGCTATATGTCCATTTTGTGATAATAACAAAAGTGATAAAATTACTTTTAACGCCGCCTTGCCGAAATGTCCGGAATGCTATAGTGCATTAAAAGATCCACTTTGGTGTAAATCTTGTGAAGATTCACGATTTTCAAAGATTTGGAAAACATGGGATAGTGGAAATAATAATATTAATCATTATATAATATATACACAGCGTAGTTCTGAAAACTGCAGAGGCTGCCTGGAATGGATTTCTCCCGACGAGATCGAATTTTTAGATAAGGTGGGAGAGGGAGGATTTGGTATTGTTAAAGAAGGTAGATGGAAGAAAGGCAGAATTTTATTTTGGAACAAGAAAATTCAAAAGTATGAACGAACTGGGGTCACAAAGGTTGCTTTAAAATATCTTAAAAATAGCCAAAATATTAAATATATCAATTCAGATGAGGTATTTCCTTTAAGAAATTTATGTGGTTTTTATTAATCCAATTTCTTTTTCTAAAATTAGAAAATGCATTGAAATAGTTTATTGCGCATCTTACAAGTGCCTCTTGCAAATACATTCTTGAATGCTATGGAATAACCAAAAATGTTAAAACCGATGACTTTATTATGGTTTTACCATTTGCGGAACACGGAGACCTCAGAGCTTTTCTCAAGATGAACGAAACCACTCTTACTTGGGAAATGTTTCTTCGTATTCTTTTTCAAATTGCCAGTGGCCTAAGGTTTATGCATGAATCAGAACTAGTGCATGGAGACTTACATCCTGGAAATATCCTTGTTTTGAAAACAAACCCCTTAAAAATTGTTATTTCTGATCTTGGACTCTGTCGTCCCGCCGATTACTCTCCACGGTCTGGTAATATTTATGGTATTCTTGAGTATCTCGCACCCGAGATTTGCAAGGGAGCTCCTCATACTAAGTATAGCGATATATACAGCTTTGCAATCATTTCCTGTGAAATCATTTCGGGAGAAAGACCTTTGAATAATACAGAACCTATTTACGTGCGATTTGATGTGATCGATGGAAAGCGTCCTATAATCAAAAAACATACACCTCAATGTATTCAGGAAATGATTCAAAAAAATTGGCAATATGATCCGTGTTGTCGTGATAGTGCAGAAGAACTTCAACAAACCGTTATTGCTGCTCGTGATAATTGTAACTTAAATCAACCTATCCGTGAAAAAAGCCTTAATTCTCAAGAGGCACAAGATACTATCCCAGATACGGCAAGATATAGAAGCCGATTAATCTCAAAACCTGAATCTTCTACAAAGGGTAGGCCTTTAATTTATTACATTTAATATTTAAAAAACTTTCTTAAGTTAACCACCACTACCTTTTTTTAGAGTTCGAGTTGGATTTAGGGATTGATTAATTAGCAATGCATGGTATGTACGCAATCGATGAATTCAAATTCTGATCAAAATGACGAAATCAGTAGCCACTTAAATAATGTTCAATATATATATAGATTCATTTTTTAAAAGAATTTTACTTTTATTTTCGAGTGTGAGGATTATTGACTGTAAAGTTTACATAAACATATTCAAAATATTAAAGGTGGAAAATTTTATATTTTGGATAAACTAATAAATTTTCCTTTTGTAAACTTCAATCTTATAAATTTTAAGTTAAATTATTATAACTTATAGCATTGTGCTTTCACTCATAGATTGGTTATCAGGTTAAGTTCTCAATTATTAAAAATCTAAAACATTTTCATTGATCAAATCAATAAGAATGAATATGATCTCATATTATGACGGTTGAGGGTTGATTTATTCTTTATCTTAACTCGATATTTAAAACAACAAATTAAATGAGGCTTAAAGAATTTCTTAAAAACACGACAAATTACGTGTATTTAAAATCCAATTGAATTGGTTAAGTATCATTATAACTTTAAATACATTATTAATATGGTAAGTTTCATTGATCTCATTAATTTTATTTAAATAGATACTAAGTATTTATTGAAACCACTTTTCTTTGTAGTAGTTAGATTCAATCGGGATTAAAACACAAAGTTAATTGATTCATATATATTTCTTGAATCAGTATTATTTTTTTAATTTTCAACACTAGACTGGCAGTATCCAAAGCCTACCACTTTCTTTAATCTACTCTCTGCTGCTAATATCAGCGCTCTGAATCTTTTATACTCGAAGTATGCCGATTTTAATCTTTTTAGTGCCCAATATCTAAAAGTTTTAAAGATTTAATCTTCTAAGGTAGTGATATCAATGTTTTTAGTGAGGATATTCTACAATTGGCAATTTAAAATTTTTCATGCTTAACTGTATCAAAATAGCTTATATAATTTTTATTTTTATTTTTCATTACTCGATTTTATACAATCTTGATTTGGTTTCCTGTTCAAAACACTTGGTCACCAGGAAATGAATGAATTAAATTCCAATTTTTAAAGTAATAACGAGTATTAATACACTTTAAATCTACTAATTAAGATAAATGAAGAAGTATTTTTTTAATTAATACTTAACTGCATTAATATTTTTATTGGTTTTCTTTCAGATTAAGATTCACTATAATTTTTTTATTATTACGTTTAATAAGTAAGATTCAAATACTGCCTAGTATAATATATTAAACTAAGTGATCTAAATTAGGTGTGAATCATATATTTTACTACACATGACTAGTCACTCAAGCCAATTAGGACAACACTATGTATCTATACATACAGAGACTGAACCCTCAATATTCGAAAAAAATAAACACAATTTATGTATACTAAAACTTACTTTAAAAGCTTCAGCAATTTCAAGCAGCTTGACCATACTACAAAATAGCACAGATGGCAGACTAATAACAATTATTGGTATATTTTTATTGTATAGAATTAGACCACTTTTTTTTATAAAAATCTAGTATTTAGAGTAAACAAGTTAGATATTATTCCTATGAGCCAGTCTAAAAATATGCACAAAGTCCACAACTTTATAACCAGCAATCTTAGTATTCTTAAAAACAAACTTTTTATACAAAGCCAAATACATAGCAACATTAGAAAAACATAAAAAAACAATTAGAAAACACACAAAGATAATCTAAACAAACCAGAAAAAGTTTTTCAAATGGCTATATAGGTATTTAAACATTCTTTGCAAGCTTTATTATCTATTTTACAAGAAAAAACATGATCTAAAAACTTAACATTTTTATAATACAGACACAAAATACTTTTAAACAGCTACCAGCAATCTGTAATATAAAGTTTTTATAAAATAAAAGTGAATTTTAGTCATAACTTTGTTTGTAAATCTAGTTAACATATAAAAATTAAGATATTATAACAATAATAATTTGATTTAGTTTATATTACTAAGTAAATTATCTATTAAAACTCTAGATTTAGATCTAATCTTTTAATAAACATGATAAATTATCTAAAAAGCTTTACAGATAAAATGTTTTATATTTTTTAAACAACTTTACTATTAGTTTTAATAAATATTTATGTATACAGACTAAAAGCACCATATTTAAAAATAAGATAACATTAACTATTTTGTTAACTATTTTATTGTTTAACATATTTAAATAATTCTTAATTTTATGTTAATTAACACTTAAATTTTTTTCTTAATAATGTTTACAATATATTAATATTTAATTTAACAATAATTGCAAAAATTCAATAAAACTAAAACCAATTCTAAATAACATATATTCAAAGTTATCTAACTATTAAAAAATATTTCAACTATATTAGAAAAAAGTATATACTTCAAAGCAAACACAATAATTTACAACTTAATTATAGTAAAAAAAACTAATTAAGATATTTTAACATTTATATTCAAATTTATATTTACAAAAAAAGCTGCAATATCAGTTTTTATATTAGCAATATCTAAATTATTTAGAAAGTTATTAATATAAACAAAGAAATAAGTCATATTAATACTAGACAGCTAGTTATAAACCAACTTAAACTTACATAAACCAAAAATATCCAAAAATTAACAATTAACAATTAAAAATAAACTAACAGAGTAAAAATTTAGTCTAATCAAAAAACTGATTATAAATTTAAACTAAACAGAAATAAAACCATAAGAATCTAATCTTTTTTAATACTTAAAAGTTTTTTAGGCAAAAATATTATTCTTTTTATTATACAACTGTTTAACAAAAATAATACCAAATTATTTAAATGAGTAAAAAATTTTGAAAAAAACAAATTTACCTAAAACTATTAATATTGAAATTTTACTTAAAAGTAAAATGCCAAATACAAAAAATTGATTAAAAATAAATCATATTTACAAAAACATAAATCACATTTGTTAAAAAATTGTTAGTTAAATTAATTTTAAGATAAACTAAAAAACACAAAAAGTAATAAAAAAATCAACTCAAAATCTGTAAGTTAAAAAATTTATGTTTGAATAAATAGTTCAGAATTTCTTCTACCCAGTAATTGTAATAAGCTGTCTTTGGTAGCCACTGAAGCAACTTCCTCATTTTTGGCTGGTTTTTCATCAGTCAAAGTTTCCTCAAAGAGACACACTTGGGTTAATCCAAGTGTTGCCTCCACTCCGATTAAGAGCCCAAAAGTTTTTAATAATAGACCAGTAAATAAGCTGGTTTTCCTCTCTATAGATTCAATACCTGGTGTTTTTAGCACCACCTCTTCAAAAAAAATAGTCAAAAAGACCAAAAGTTCAAAAAAATGGGGCAGTCACTTGCCTCTGTTATTATTACACCGAACTTCTTTGTGGTTTCCAATGAAATTTTAGATGAGATCTTCATAGTATCATCTGGCACGTCATCCAAAATAGGCTTAGATCAACCACTGACTGTGTTGCCAAATGTGGTGTCTTCTGGCAGATCCTCGCTGGTTTTGAAAGCAAAACAATCTCCTTCTGTTGGATCACCTGTTTTTGAGAACTGGGCTGATCAAATAGAAACTGAATCATCTCCTCTTCTAGTTTCTGGTGCTACTTCTGGTGGTGCTTGGGAAACTATTACTAGTTGTCAAAGATTTGCTGAGTGGGTGGCCTCCACTTTGGTGCCTAGTACTACCTTTAAAATTAAATTGGCTTATGTCAAGGCTGTTTTTTAGTCAATACATGGTTTCTTGGATGCAAAGTCAGTGTCAAAAGACAATGTGAAGCTGTTCTGTATGGAGTTTGCTTTTCAAGTGTCTTTGGAAACTGCATTTTTGGTTGAGCTTACAAGCTCTGTACATTTGACCACTCTCAAAATTGCCAAGTCTTTGGTGATTTCTGAGTCTGGTTTTCTTTCTGCTACTGTTGTGCTGCATAATGTGCTCTTGGGTGTATCTGCTGCTGACATTAAGACAGCTCTCGGTGCATTTGGAAGTGTCATTCATGTTGTGCTGAAGCCTGCTGGTGTTTAGTAGTATGTGGTAGTTCATTTTGAAAAGTTGAACTCTGCTGTGTCTGCTTTGAATCATTGGTCAGTTTTGGTGGGCAAAAATAGTGTTAGAATTCTCCCTCTGGTGAATTAACAAGAAACAATTGTATCTTGTAATAGGTTTAAGGCCAAGTTGGTCAACCTTCCTCCTGACTGTACTGCCTTTGAAATTAGTAATATGATCTCCAGGTTGGTGGCCAGACTTGTTTTATTTCTCGTTCATCTGATTTTGGTTGTTGTTCTTGGTTTGCTCTGGTTATGTTTGGTTTCCAAGTTGATTTGAACTCTGCAGTTGTCAAAACTGGTACCTTAAAAAAATGCTATATTTGGTGAAAAACCTTTGGTTGTTGGCAATGTTTCAGATGTTAAGAAGTAGACCATTTGGCTGTTGACTACAAAATTTCTCTGTTTCCCTTTCCTAAGGCCCCCAAGGTGTTTAAGACATGTTTTGTGGATGGTGTTTTTTATGTAAAAGCTTCTGCTTCTCTGAAATTTTCTGAGTTTCCTCCCTTGATGGCTTCTACTTTCCCTTCTATAATTGTTGATAATTTCTTGGTATCTTTCCGGTTGGCTTCTTTGGAATCTGATTTGGTCAAGCTTTCTACTTTGGTTAAGTCTATTGTTAAACCAGTTGGTTTCTTGGTCAAATTGTTCGAGCAATTTATTAATAAGGATTTGGTCTCAAGCAGTAAACTTGGCCTTAAGATCAATGAGATTATAGTACATATGGGTTCTTTTAGTAAGATTGTTGGTAAGTTGGGGAGGGAAGTGGTTTCTTTAAAAAAAAAAATGCTGCATGGAGAATATTGATATGTCTGGTGATTCAGAGCATTCAGTTGGTTTGGATAATGAGGTGTTTTCTAACTTGTTGTCCCTTTGGGAACATGAGCCTATTGATGTTAAAGCTGATGCCTTGAAAACAGCTAAATGGCTGGTTGAATTGGTTCCTTGTAATGCGACTCTGTTTTTTGTTATTCAAAAGATGTCATCTTTGAGTAAGTTTTCTTCTGGTGCATCAATGTAGTATAGTCTGAACTGGCTCGAGTAGCTGATTACATGTAGAAAACGCATGAACTACATCTAATTTAAGACCCTACATAGTCATATTATATTAAATAGTGGTTGGGCTTTGTTTATTAAACTCCAATAAAAAAAAAATAGTAATAATATTAAATATTATAATCTTAAATAATCATTATAATTAACATGATTTTTTTTAATTAAATATTATAATATTAAAGTTAACTGATTTTTTATTATGTTATATATGTTTTTTATAAAAACTTAGATTTTTAGAAAATAATTAACAAAAAATAATAAAAATTTAAATTAGTAAAAATTAACTAATAATAATTAATAAAATCATTCTTAATTAAAAATTAATTAATTATATTAATAAAATTATTAGTAAAACAATTTATGTGCTTTTTAAAAAATAATTATATTATAAATAATTTTATTTTTTAAATAAATATATTAATTTTTTTAATAAAAATAATAAAAATTTTTTAAAATTTAAAATTATAAAAATAATAAATATTATTATTATTATTACTATTGTTATAGTTGAAACTTATACTTCTTATTAATTATTATATGTATTAACCACTAATGTCATATAAATTAGCCATTCTATTTTTAGATAGTGATTATTAACCTGATTAATGATCTGACCATTGACTTGATCATTGACTTGATTATTGACCTGATCAATAATCTGATCATTGACCTAATCATTAATCTAATTATTAACCTAATCATTGATCTAATTATTGACCACTTTTGACAACTATATAAGTGATGAATCTCTTAGCTATAAAAAAACATGTTCAAAATAATCAAAAATAAATAAAATAACAACTTTCATCTCAATCATTTTCTTATCGCTAATTTTCTTTTCCTTACCTTCAAGTATTCAAATATTTTGGGATAAAAGATTACTTGTTGGTTAATTTTTACCCTTTTCCTGAAATGTATAAGTGTAGTATTTGAAGATTATTAAATAAAACATAACTGAAAAACACATCTGATACTTGATATTGAATTCTAAGAGCACTGATATAAGGCATAAAATTATACCAAGTATGATTATTTGTTGACAGTACGGACTATTCCTCTACCTTCAAATTCTCCAATTATCTTTTGAAAAGAATAGTAACTAAGATATTTTATGAGACTGATCTTACATATTGAATCCATATTTATTCAATTCGCTCTTTAAAGTTGAAATCTCTTTGATTATTTTCATCACTCTACAACCTTGTTCTCTCTTGCTATCCATTAGCTTGTTACTCTAATCTGTAACACTATTATTATATAATTTTATTTAAAAAATATTAAAAAACTTTTATTTAATAATAAAATACTTGTTTTAATTAGTTTAAATAATTTTTGTCAATGCTCAAGAAGAGTTATCAGAAGTCCAAATACTATAAAGCCGAGTTTGCTAAGAATAGACACATCAAAAGTGTGATTAATAAACAGATGAAAAGTTTTAGTTCAAATAAAGGTGGAATGATCAGAAGTGTTCTGAAGTAACTATTTTGCAAAGTTGTTTTAAATTATCTGGTAATTGGGGATGAGTTAATTTTAGAATCTGAGAAAGTAAGATCTCAAGTTGATAAGATTATGGTAGATTGGACTCACAAAAGAAAGATCTCTCCTATTCTGCCTAGTTTGTGGGCTTGTCAATATGCCTTATTAAAGTACATAAATAGTACTGCTTTCTTAGAAGTGATAAATAACATTGGTTTAAGTAAATTGTTCTTAGTGGTTAGTGAATTGTCTGATGGCAAAGCTGTTAGTCTTTTCAGCATACCTAATGAGTTTTGGAAACAATGTGGTAATGATATATTGGCTTGTCTTTTGGTTTTGTTGAATTCTTGTTTGAAAGCTGGTAATGTTCCTGTTTCTTGGAAAAGGACATAGGTTTCTATGATCCCTAAACCTTATAACTGGGATGAGATTTTGACCAATACCAAACTAATTGTGCTAATTAAGACTGTGAGAAAAATTTTGTCCAAAATTTTGTCAGATCACATTTTATTTGCATGCAGCAAGTTTGGTATTTTGCATGGTAACAATTTTTCAGTCTTAAAGAGCACTTCAACTCAGTCTCCCATTTTTGCTGTTGGCTTAGTTGTGGAAAATGTTTTAGAAAAAGATCATGAAATTTGGTTGGTTTTACAGGATATGCAAAAAGCATATAATTCGGTTAGTTGGTATCATTTAAAGATTTGTTTGGAATGCATCAAAATATGTAGCAGATTTATTAAGTTTTTTGGCGAAATTCACATGAACAGAGTTAATAGAATTATGATTAACTTTGGTTTTTTAAATGGTTATGTAGTTTATAATGATTTAAATCAGAGTAAGATCTTTTCTCCACTTCTTTGAAGAATTTTTTATGATCTTTTGTTGTGCGAGGTCAAGAGGCAGGAACAATTGTGTGATTATAAGATCAATTCAAATTTTGTGGCAAAATTAGGCAGAGTTGAATCTAATGGGGGTAAATTTTCATTCTTTACAGCTAGTGCTTTTGTTGATGATATGATTTGGGTGAAGAACAGTCAGACTTTAACACAATACATTTTAAATATTGTAAATGAGTTTTTTAAGCTCAATGACATTTCTATTAACAATGACAAGACCATGGCCATTCCCATCAACTCAAGAATGGCAAATGCATCTTTGTTCATTAGTGGTAAGCCCATCTCAATAGTACAAAAAGGTGAGTTCCATAGATATTTGGGTGTCTTTTTGTTTACAGAAGATCTGTTAAAACCAAGTCTATTCAAGGCTCATGTGAATGTTAGATTTTTTTCAAATATGGTCTTCAAGAAAGTGATATCGGACAAACAGTTCTCTTATATGGTGTTAGCAGTCCTCTAGTCTATTGTCTATTATCATATGCAGTTCAGTTTTGTTACCAAAAGTGTGTGTCAAAAGTGGGATGTTCTGGTAAGAAAAGATCTTAGGTCTAAGGCTTTGCTGTTAAAGAACTTCCTTAATAAAGCCTTATATTACCCATTTTTATATAGTCTGAAGTCTTTTGAGCAAATGCAGGCTGAATCCAAAATTGCCTCAGTGGTTGGTTTTTCCAATGCATCTGGGATTCTTGGTTATTTATTTTTACACCATGCTTTGGATTTGCAAATTTTGGAGTGGATGCCCCTTTATCCTCTGTGCCATTTAGTCAAACTGAGAGTGTGTCCCTTGAATAACTTCCTGGCGGGAGTTGTGAAGATCTTTATTAATGCAAATGTTTTTTTGTTCAATCATATATCTTGTGTGTTTTGTGGGTCCAATTGCTTTTCAATATCTAAAATTCTTGGAACTGTTGATTATTTTGGTGTGGTACATTTCTTGAAGCATTTTGGCATTGCCTTTGGAGATATTCTAGTTACTAAGTGTGGTTGTGTTATGGATTGAAAGACCTTTCGATATTGGAAGAGGTTGAGTCCTAAGGGTCCAGTGCCATTATAATTTACTAGGGCTTTTGTGCATATGAATGATTTTTTGACAAAATTTAGGGTATGTGAAGCTGGTGTGAACTGCTTTAATTTTTTATGTTCAAATGGATACTTGCGTGCTCATGAACATTTGCATGAAGTCTGAGCTAAAGAGCTAAACATATATATTAATGATTTATTAAGTGGCCTGAGTACAGAAGATATAACTTGTGGAGCAGTGGCTTTTTTTTCTAAAATTGGTTTGGATGTGAGTGTAAGAGTTCAGGGTTTGCTTTTATCTACTTTAGCTGAGCTACAGACTATTGTCTTGGTATTGGAGTGCATTCTTTCATCATGCTCTATGGTGCTTTATTTGGATAGCCAAGTGGCTTTAGATGCTTGTATACAGAAAAGTAAATTTTGCCAACCCAACTTTCAAAATAGTTGCTGGGTAGAAAAGCATTATATTTCTAATTTGATCAAATCAAAAGACATTTCAGTGAAATGGGTTAAGGTAAAAGGGCATTCAGACATTGTAGACAATAATCATGCAGATACTTTTGCTTATGTCATGATGTGTTTAGTATTAGCTTTTTCAGTTGGCATTTCTCATAAATTTCTCATGGCAGATGGTCTTACTATTTCTGGTGTTACCAGACGAAATTAAAGATATTGTTTAGCATGAAATTACCCTTATAAATCTTATCATTAATTAGCATATATTATTGTTTCAAATTATCACTTATTATATTAGCAAAATATTCGAAATTATCATTTAATTAATAACTCAATTTGTACATAACACAAATGTAACCTAATTGTGATGATCAATCATGCAATACCCCGAACTATATAACATTCAAAAAGTTCGCCGAAATTTGTAAAAAATTTGCCAAAATAATTGATAGTTCGCCGAAATATCTAATAGTTCACAGAAATAACTTGTAGTTTACCGAAATGTATCTTTAGTTCAGCAAAATTATAGAAAATAGCAAAGTTCAAGTTTATAGAATAGTGTTATGACAAGTTGTATAAAAGAAGAGCTTCTCTCTTCGAGAAAATGTATCTTACTTCAGATTTAATAATTAAAATCATCCTTTACATACAAAAACAAAATAAATATCAAATAATTCGAAAAATCAAATCCTTAATTATTTCTCTTGAAATTAACCAAACTCTACTAACAGTTAAAATTGATTAGCTACCAATTTCAGTAGACTGTTAAAGCACTTCCAGGCCTGGATCCAAAACAACTTCCATAAATCATCAGTCTTACTTTTTCTTTTATATTTCTTTTATTCTCTTTCTTTTCTTATTATAAATTATTTGGGTAGCCTACAGACAAAAATTTCTGTAGAAGAGTTGACTTTCACAGCAAAGTAACTACACATTTTTAGTAAGCTTCCAGATGAGCAATTCTTGGGAAAGAGTTAATGTTTACTACAATGTAACTATACAAAATAACTGGCACAGAATTGGCCATTCCACTTATAAGCCCAGCAATTCAAATTATAGGTTCAACCACATCCAGAAAACGTGAATTCACAGCAAACAGGCATCAACAACATTGAAGAAAAGAGACCAAAAACCTCTGGTAATATTTGGTGCTCTCCTACAGAAACAACACAGTAAAACAACTTCAAAGTAGTGACCACACCAGACGCAACAACTCTAGAGTATTACCAATCAATTTACACCCACTGCAAGCAAAGATTCAACATTCCAGACGGAATTGAAGTTGTCAAGAAATCAGTATACCAATACATTGAAAACTGCATCAACAATTATCTTTTTGGAAATTACAATATCTCAGAAGTTAGAAGCAACTTTTACAATAATTTAGTACACTATTCACAGTTGGGAACTGAAGATCTTAACAGTGAAACACTTGCCACTTACTTTCAAGAACTTAACTTTAACATTATCAAGTACTGTAAAGAAACATATCCAGTACAGTCTCAATACTCCATTGATTTTGAATCAGAGACAGAAACAAGCAACAAAGGCAAACAAAAATTGAAACAATATTCAAAAACCACCCCAAATACTCCAATACTACCAAAAACAACTGCCAAACATTTACAAACATCTGAACAAGGAACCAGTTCAAAACTTCCACTTACTATCACACCTTTTCCAGCTTCACTTACACAAGCACAAACACCTAATTTACCCTTAAATCGATTTGCAAGACTAAAAAATTTTACATCACCCAGAAGTCCCATCAGACAACAAGAACCCCTTCAAACTAGTTCCAATCTTCTTGACTTTCTAGCTGAAAATCAAAATGAACACTCTGAGATAGCAGTGAACAAAAAAAACAACTCTGAAAAATCTGAAGAAGAATCAATAGACAGTGAAAATGAAGAAGACGAAATAACAGCATACATTGCAAAAATCCCTGAATTCTATGGAGAAGATATTGAGACCAGTCTTCAAGAATGGCTCGACCAAGTTACTAAAGCTGGAGATACAAATAGATGAAATGCTGCCAGAATATTAAGAACAATTCCCTACTTTCTTAAAGGAATAGCAGACAAATGGTTCGAAAACTTGACCACCCCTTTTAATAACTGGACAGCTTTCAAAACTGCCTTCTTAGAACAATTCATCGATAACAACACCTCAATCACACTTTGAAATTGTTTTTGCAATATCAAACAAGAACCCTCCGAATCCATCATGACTTATATTGAGAAATTCAACAAACTTCTCAGACAAATTCGTCAACTTAAAACTAATGATTATTATTCTAATGCTCAAATCTTGGATCAATTTATTGCTGGTCTAAAAGATAAACTGATTAAAAAGGTTCGTCCACATGCTTTAGAAGATTTAAACTCTGCCATACAGTATGCAAAAAGATACGAAATGACCATAGAAGAGGCCAATCGCACAAAACTTGTAAATTTGGCAATTGGAGAAACCAGCTCAGTAGCTGAGAAGAAAATTGACCAACTAACAAAGAAGGTTGAAAACTATTTCACCAATTAACAACAACAGCAACCCCAAAGATATTAACCACTCCAAAGACGAAATTAAAATAACTTTGCATGACTTTCTAATAACCAGCCTTAGAATTGCCATTACTGTAGAATCTTTGGCCACTGGAAAAAAGATTGCAGAAAGCTACAGCAAGACCAACAAAATAGGAGTAATCAACATTACCCTCCACCACAGCAATTTTATTATCAACTATCACTAGCTTATTATCCACCAAAACCTCAATATCAAAGTAACTATTATCAGCCTGCCCCACAGCCAATCCAACAGCAATGCCAACAATCACCCACACAACATTACTAAATATCTGCTCGAAGATTGACTCCACAAAACCAATTCACACCACAAAACTGATACCAAGTAAACAACAATAGAATCAGTTCAAACAACCAATTGGTTCCCCAAAATTCCACTCAACCAAGACCCAACCACTATTATACTCAACCCAGTTATTTAACAATATCTAAAGAACAGAATTTTCACCATACTGCACTCTTGGAAGATAGAGCTGCAGCACAACAACAAAACCCTTTCTATACTCCTACCACAATCCCACCAGCCAGAATTGCTGAAAATGCCAACCTTTCAGATATATTTTTCTTCGAATTTGAAGCAAATGAATCACCATTCTTGCTTAGCAATGCAGTGGCTAATAAGCAAAAAGCCATCACTGCAATGTACACAGAAGCTGAAGTAGAAAGAAAGTCAATTTGCTTGATCCTAGACAGTGGATCCACCGGAAGCATCATTACCTACCAGTTGATGCAATAGTTAAAGAGAAATGTTAACCGACCAGCTCAGACAGTAATCATTACTGTTGATGGCATGAAAAAGACTCCAGTAGGAGAAATTGACAATTTTCCGTTCACTCTTGATGGAATCACCATTCCAGTCAAAGTTCTTATAATGGATGTTCCCCAGTATTAAGCTCTTGTCGGAAACGATTGGCTCCAAAAAGCCAATGCAAAATTAGACTAGGAAACCCAAGAACTACAAATCTCTTATCAAAGACAACATGCCTGAGTATCTGCCACTTGTGATACATTCAATAAACACTCCGAAAAAGCCCCGGTTTTTGAATTTGAACCAGAAGAAGAAAAACCAATAATCGAAACATTTATGACTCTTGGATCAACATCCAATTGGGCTGATGAAACTGAACAAGAACATTTTACCCCACACTCTGATCCCGAAACTTCTGGATGGAATATCCCTTACTCAAAACCTGAACCAAGAAAACAACGCCTCTATATTTCTCTTAAATGTAAGGACTGCCACAAGAAACTATTGTCAATGGAAGCCTGCATTTCACCTGAAAAAGAATATGAAAATCATACTTGTTATTACTGCAAGGCTTGCCACAGAGAACAATAGGGCCATCTAATAAAAAGAAGTAGAAAATGGGACAACACTCCTTGTTTGACTTGTGGAGATATGCTACCAGAAGAATGCAATTGAATTGATGTAGCAATGAGAGGAGGAGTCTGTGATCAAACTTGTCAATATGCTTTATCAATCTCAGAAAAAGTCAAAAGAGGAACATCTTTTGATGCAGCATACAACAGTGCTCTTAACAAACTGTACAATTATCCTCATGATGCCAAAATAATTTTCGACCTAGCAATGGCTTTAATCAACAGAGCCACTCAAGAAAATGTTCGTTAAATGAAAGAATCAGAATACATTGCATACACCTTTGAAATCGCTGGATACAACTACAAAGATAAAGTAGAAGTATATTACCAAATTGTCAGTCACACTTACCTGACCAAAGAAGCTCAAGCTCAATGGCTAGAGCAAATAAACATTAAATTGTGTGAAGAATGCATAATGCCCTGCAATAAGCAATGGTGCCCTGAATGCTATGCTCTTAGCATTCCCTTGCCCAGTGAAAATGATGAAAACAAAATTGAATTTGGAGAACCTGAAGCAACAGAAGAAATTGAAACAACACCCATCTATCTTATCGAAAGTCAACCTGCCTTACAACTCAAATACTTCAACAACAACGGACAAAGAATAAAACCTGAAAAAGCACATGAAATTGATGCTGGATATGATCTAAGATATTCAGACAAGGATACTCTTGTTCTCAAACCCAAATCTCTCACAAAAATCAACCTCAAAATTGCACTCGAAATCCCACTAGAAGCAATGATTTAAATCACCTCCCAGTCCTCTCTGGCAAGCAAAGGAATCAATGTCAGAAGAGAAATAATCGATGCTGGATATACTGGAGACATTACAGTGATGCTTCAAAATGAAACTGACAAACCATTCAAGATTGACCATGCTGAAAAAATTGCCCAAGCTATTTACCTATCTCTAATTAACATTTTGGGTTTGCAACTAGTCAATCAAAGAGAACAATTAGGAAAAAGTGATAGAGAAACCCAAAGTTTTGGTTCAATTGGATGATTTACAGTTCCAGTTAATATAGCTCTTAACACACAGAACAAATCTCACCAGATTCTCAGACTTCCACAACTAATTACCATTTCATCCTTTGGAGAACATCCGGAAATCTACACCTGCCCAAAGCCAACAACCACACAACAAATTTTTGAGTCCAATGAACAAGTCTGCTTGGAACATAATATTTTGATCCCAAATATTTATATTCCAGAAGGAACAAAGAAAGTCCAAGTTACTTTTTACAATCCCAACAATTACCCTATAGTTCTATTAAATAACTTGGAAATTAGAGTCATTCACAGTAACATTTTTCAACAAGAACTACCCCAGACAGTTCCCAATTTTTTGGAAATCATTGGACATTCATTACCAAAAATCAACCCAAACCCTAGCTCTGAAAACTACCATGTTGTCATAGAAAAACTATCTCGAATCAACATGAGACAACTTAAACCACAACAACGGAGCCAGCTCAAAAAGCTAATTGTAGAATTTGTCAATATCTTTGCTGAAAACAACAATGACTTAGAAAGAACCAATTTGGTCCAACACCAAATTTATACAGGAGATGCCAAACCAAGAAGACAACAAGCATATTGAGTTGCTCTAGAAAGCCACCAATTCATTTGAGAAGAAGTACAACGAATGCTTAACAACAGGCTCATCCAACTCTTCATGAGTTCTTGAACTTTACCTGTAGTGCTAGTTAAAAAGAAAAATGGAAAGATACAATTTTGTGTTGACTACCAACAACTCAACAGTGTTACAATTGGAGATGCCTACCCCTTTCCCTGAATTGATGACATGTTAGATGCCCTTGGAAAATCCAAATACTTTTTAACACTAGATTTAGAAAGCGGTTACTGGCAAGTTGCTATGGATCCCAAAGATTGCCCCAAAACAGCATTCACCACCCAAGGCGGAAATTACAAGTTCAATGTAATGCTTTTTGGATTATGCAATGCACCAGCAACATTTCAGAGATTAATGGATGTTGTGTACCAAGAACTTCTTTGGAAGTTAGTAGTCATTTACCTTGATGATACTGATGTTTATTTTCCATCATTCGAATTACACTTAAAACACCTGCGAGAAGTTTTTCAATGATTATGAAAAGCAGGACTAAAACTCAACATCAAAAAATGCTACTTTGAAAAAACAAGCTTGGCCTTCTTTGGTCATATTGTTAGTAAAAATGGAATCAAACCAGACTCTGAAAAAATCAGCGTTGTCAAAAACTTCAAAACTCTTCGAAACACTATAGAACTAAAAAGATTCATAGGGTTAGCCTCCTACTATCGGAAGTTTATCAAAGGATTCTCAGAAATTGCAAAACCTCTCAACCAGCTTACCACCAAAAATGTTAAATACGAATGGACTGCTGAATGCCAAAATGCATTTGAAATCCTCAAAGAAAAACTAATGACAGCTCCAATTTTTGCCTACTCAAATTTCAGCAACCAATTCCGATTAGTAACAGATGTCTCTTATACTGCCTTTGATGCTATCTTATCACAATTGGATGACAATGGAAATGAGTGAGTAATTGCCTATGCTAGCAAAACATTAAAACCAGCTGAGAAAAATTATCCTGTCACTGAATTGGAAACAGCAGCTGTAATTTGGGCCCTATATTATTTCAACCTTTATTTCCGACCAAAGGAATTCAATATTATCACTGATAATATTGAACTCAAATGGCTTCAGAACAAAAATACTTAGCTAAATGCAAAACAAACCTGATGGACAGGATTTCTAGCAAACTATCAATACATAGTACATCATAAACCAGAAAAACTCCACACCAATATTGACTGTCTCTTCAGAATGAGACAAGATTAGAAAAAAAAACCAACACTTAACTTAACCAATCAAAACAGCCAACAAACAATGAATTTAGAAAACTACAACAATCTCAAACAATATTTGGAAACATTAACAATCCCAACAGATTGGTCTCCAGATGAAAAACATCGACTACAACAACAAGCCAAACAATATTTTCTACACAACAACATTATTTATTACCAAAATTTCAAAAACCCAGACAAACCACTCAGATTAATACAAGAACAGAAAAAAGAGACTATATTATACAACATACACTCAAATTCTTCATCAGCACACTTCGGAAAAGACAGCACCACTCAAGGAACACTAAAATACTACTTTTGGCCTCGAATGAGAAAAGATATTCATGAATATGTCAAATCTTGTGATAGTTGTCAAAGAAGAAGAGAAACATGCCCTACTGAACTATTAAACCCAATTAAAGTTGGACAGTCTTTTGACAGAGTTGGTATCGATTTAGTCGGACCACTACCTATTACAAACCAAGAAAACCATTATATTGCAGTAGCTGTAAACTATCTCACCAAATGGCTTGAAGCCAGAGCCATTCAATGAACAGATGTAAAATCAGTAGCAAACTTCATCTACGAAGACATCATTTGTAGACATGGATGCCCAATAGAACTTTTATCTGATCAAGGAACACATTTCATAAACAATTTAATCCAGGAAATTTGTGGATGATTTAATGTCAAGAGACCATTATCTTCGCCCTACCATCCACAAACCAATGGACTTGTAGAATGTTTCAACAGAACATTGTGTGAATCATTAGCCAAAGTTTCAACCAATTTTAAGCAAGAATGGGATCTCTTTATTCCATCAGTGTTACTAGCATATAGAACACTAAAACAAGATACCACAAAACACACACCATTTGATTTAACTTATGGAAGGACAGCAACGTTACCAATTAGTTTCACAGTAGAAACATACCCAGCACAACCAATCAATGAAAACAATTTCCAGGAAATGCTTCAGTGAAGAGTCTACACTCTGCTTAGCACATTGGAAGAAAAACGACAAATAGCAGCCACCCATATTGAATACTCCCAAGCTTAACAAAAAGAACGGCATAATGACAAATTGTCTCCAGTCACCAATGAATTTAAAATTGGAAACAATGTTCTCTTATACAGAACTAAAGCTGAAAAACAATGGAGTAGAAAATTCGAGAATAAATGGGATGAATCATTTTTTATTCATAAAGTTTTAGGCAACGGATCATACAAACTAAGACTTGATGACAAAATCCTAGCAAAAGTTGCACATGGAGATCATTTGAAACACTATAATTCCAGAAACAATCCTGAACTATTAATTCCACAAATTGATACACATTCTCCTTTAATCAAGCTCAAAGACATTCCCCAAAATTTAGAACCAATAGTTGTCATTGAACAACCTTCCAACTTGAACACTTAATTTAAATTTATTATTATAGTTATATCATTATAATTTAGAAACAATCTCACAAAAACAAAACAAAAATAACATAAAAACCCATACACCAAAAATAATTTTCTTTTATTTTCAAATTTTTTATAATGTCTATTTCTCAAAACATTCAACAATTATCCCAAAAACTAATGTTAGCTTTAAAAACAATACTCAAATTATCCATTACTGTTACTGGAAACCACATTAATTATATCCAAACAGAAGTAGTTACAAATTTAGCCCCAAATGCACAAAAATATCACCCGTATAAGAAGAACACAAGAAGTTATTCTGGAATTCATTTACCAGAACTTTTGAAGCTTGTTTTAAGAGAAAACTTATTGTTCATCTCTATTAGTATTCTACCAAATGCTACTATTCAACAAAAACTTCAACTGTGTCTTAATGAAGAAAATGGCAAATACCCCCCAATATATAGATATTTTTATATTGGAAAAACACTTCATGAGCAAAAACTAGAGCTTACAGCAGCAAATCTTGCAAAAGAAGCTATTCAGAAACAACTTCACAATAAATTCAAGACAACAGCTGGGTCTACAAACAGTCATTATAAACTAAGAGCTGCTCTTAGACTTTATGACCTATTCCACACTTGTAAAAACATCCTACAAAACCCAATTTTACAGCCTTTGAAGATTCAATACATTGGAAAGCTTACAGAACTGAAATTTCAACAATTTTCAGACCAAATTTCTTCAATAATTTTGGATTATTATCTGAAAATTACAGACAGTATTTGGACTTTAACAAAGCTCAGTCTTGAGGAGGAGATTATATTACTAGACGAAATTAGAGATATTGTTTAGCATAAAATTACCCTTATAAATCTTATCATTAATTAACATATATTATTGTTTCAAATTATTACTTATTATATTAGCAAAATATTCGAAATTATCATTTAATTAATAACCCAATTTGTACATAACACAAATATAACCTAATTGTAATGATCAATCATGCAATACCCTGAACTATGTAACATTCAAAAAGTTCACCGAAATTTGTAAAAAATTTGCTGAAATAATTGATAGTTTGCCGAAATATCTAATAGTTCACAGAAATAACTTGTAGTTCACCAAAATGTATCTTTAGTTCAGCAAAATTATAGAAAATAACAAAGTTCAAGTTCATAGAATAGTGTTATAACAAGTTGTATAAAAGAAAAGCTTCTCTCTTCGAGAAAATGTATCTTACTTCAGATTTAATAATTAAAATCATCCTTTATATACAAAAACAAAATAAATATCAAATAATTCGAAAAATCAAATCCTTAATTATTTCCCTTGAAATTAACCAAACTTTACTAACAGTTGAAATTGATTAGCTACCAATTTCAGTAGACTGTTAAAGCACTTCTAAGCCTGGATCCAAAACAACTTCCATAAATTATCAGTCTTACTTTTTCTTTTATATTTCTTTTATTTTCTTTCTTTTCTTATTATAAATTATTTGGGTAGCCTACAGATGAGAATTTCTGTAGAAGAGTTGACTTTCACAGCAAAGTAACTACACATTTTTAGTGAGCTTCCAAATGAGCAATTCTTGGGAAAGAGTTAATGTTTACTACAATGTAACTATACAAAGTAACTGGCATGGAATTGGCCATTCTACTTATAAGCCCAGCAGTTCAAATTATAGGAGATAATTTGAAGATAAATTCAGTTACTGGAGGTTCAACCACATCCAGAAAACGTGAATTCACAGCAAACAGACATCAATAACATTAAAGAAAAGAAACCAAAAACCTCTGGTAACACTGGTAATGCTTATCATTTTGTTTGTGACATATATTATGCTGTAAATTGGTGTTATAAGTGATTATTTAGGGTCTCAAGTCAAATAACAAACCCATAACTTGGTGTTCAGTTGATTTTTTGATAATAGTTTCTGATAGTTTTGGGTGATCTGAAAGTTTTGAGTTAGAGTTCTTTGTATAATGGACAAAGATTTAATAATTGTTATTTGTAGCTTTCCAGAATTGCAATTTTGTCAATTTCTTTCTTCAATTTGATGACCAGCAATCCTCTGGTAAGTAATCCATAATTTTTTACATGTTCTATCTACTTACAAAGATTTTTTACTAGGCAATTCTTGATGTCAATAATTCAATGCTTAATCCTTAATTAATTAGTAAACACAACAAAACAAAGAAAAAAAAATAAAAAAAATAAAGAGAAGATAAAAAAAATTAAGCCAAGGCATTTATAAGTTAGTATCTTATCAATAGCTGTGATCAAGAGCTATTGTTCCAGTATGGTTAAGTATCAATTGTTATCAACATGAAGTATTAATAGTGGAGAGTAGATTGAAGATATGGAATAATTATTTATTAATATTTGTGAAGTGGAAGATTGCTTAGATTAAATCTAAACTGAGAAGTCTCTAACTAAAGAATTCTAATAATTATAACTTGCGAGTCTAATTGACTTTGAGAGTCTTACTGACTCTGGAAGTTTCTCTGCCTAATTTTCTAGCTTTTGATACTACTGCTATATATATATAAATTTTATTGTATAAAATTCCTTGAATTTCTTAATTCTTTAGCCAAAAATTCTGAAATTCTTGGAATCTTGCAATTTCTTTGAGAGGAATTCTGGAATCCTGCAATTCCTTATATGAGAATCCTGAAATTCTTAGAATCCTGCAATTTCTCTAAAAGAAATCTTAGAATTCCACTTTTTATTATGTTTATTTTAATTGGCTAATTTATGTACTAATATTTAATTCCTATATTTTATAAGTAACACCAGACTTTATGGAAGACTGGGCCTAAAGCTAATGTTTTAAACAGTTCAGACATCCAGCGTGTTGACTGGGAATGCACTGCCTCTATTTGGCATCCTGATTCTTATATGTTGGCAGGGTTTATTAGTAAGAAGTTGGCTGCATTACATATATATCTAATAAAGACTGTACATAGGAGATTGCCAGTGGCTGTCTGAAAGAAATTCTATAACAGATGCTACCTGAGTGTTTTGTGCCTAATGTGTGGTAATGTTGAATTCTCTGAACATGTTTTTATGTGCTCTACTGATTTGGTGGTGCATTTTGAGATTATCTCTGGCCATATTGACTTATAAAAGTCCTTGGTGAGCAATCATCTCTTGGTTTCATTTTCAGTGCTTCTTACTCTTACAGAAGCCTTGAATGGCAGTGTGTACATCATGTTGTGCAAAGGTTTTGTTTTTGTAGATTAGATTAGGGAAGCTGTTTCTGTTTTTGGAGATAAAAAGAGTGCCATTCCAATTGTTATCAATTTTGTTTGCCATTTAGCTGAGAGTTATCATAGTAGAGTGTGATTATTGAGATCTAAATTTCAGGTTAACATAAAAAAAAGTGGTTTGGTTTGTAACACAGGTGAAGTCTTTGCTTCTCTATATGGTTTGTCTAATCTACTATCTGAAGGTATAGTTCGCATACTTGGTATAATTGAGTCTTTTGCTGTTAGTTTTGGTTTTAGAAGATAGTATTTGTTTTTTTCAGGTTTGGATAATAGTAATAGAGTTTCTGTAAGTGTGTAGTGCTGCCTTGATTGGCCCAAATGGTTAATCACATGTAAAAAGTGCATGAGTTATGTTTAGTTTGATTCATTTTGCTTTGTTTCTGTATATTAGATAGTGGTTAAACTGTACTTGTTAAACTAATAAAAAAAAAATAATAATTTACTTTTATTTTAAAATAATTAAAATTTATATAGAAATTGAAAAAATATTTTGTTAAAGCTATTAAGCAAAAAAAACTTCTTTTTTTTTTATATCTAAAATTTTTTAAAAAGCAGTTTTCAAAAAAAAAGTTTTTATTTTTGTTTCTCTCTTGTATTATTACTTTTAATGGTTTTTAAATAAATAATCTTTTTGTAGTAAATCTGATAATTGCTTTAAGTAGCAATATGTCTAAAAAAAAAACATTTAAAAAAGCTTTATATAAATCTGTTGAAAGTTTTTTCTTTCAAAAAAAATGTTTTTGTTAGTAATATTAAGCATTTAAATAATAATAATAATATTTTTTTGGTTAAACTTAGTGCTAAAAAAAGTATATATTCGAATATAGACAATAAGTTTAATAATAATAAAGACAATAAATATTAGTAATAATTCTTTTTTTGACTTAGCAATAACAATTCTTAAGACAAAATAAATAAATATTAGTTTAGAATATAATTTTTCTATTGATACAATTAATTATAATATAAATAAAGATAAAAAATTTTTTCTTTCTCCTCTTAACATCTTTCTAAATAAAAAATAAATTAATTCCAAAATTATTAAAACCCAGATTAAGATGTTTATCAAAAAATTCTTTGTTCTAAATATTAATTTGTTAATAGTTGAAAATAAATTTGCTATAACAAAAACTCAGACTATTAAAAATCTTTTTTTAATAATCAATTACTTTTTTAAAATTTAAAAAAAACATTAAATTAATATTTATATTAAAAAAAAGTATGAATAATACTGTTTTATTGGTTAAAAAAAAGATATTATTGTAAACAGCAATTTTAAAAAACAAAAAAGGCATTCAGATTGAACTGAGGTAATTAAAAAAATTCTTTTGAATATGTTTAAAGAAATAATTATTACTACAGTATTTGAGTTTGGTCAAATTATGTTAATTTAATTGTAATTAATTGGGCTGTAATAAAAGACTATAGTAAAATTTGCTGAATTAAGTTAAGCAGATTAGTTAACAGCTAAATAATTATTTTTAATTAAAAAAAATTTAGTATATATAACAAAAACTATAAGAAATTACAATATTTAAATATCTAAAAATTGTTTTAGAGCACTTTTATTTATCTTGTTTATAAAAACAACAGTTTATAATCTAAATACTTTGTTAGAAGAGACTAATAGAAAAACTTGTATTATTAATTGGTTAATTAAAATAGACAATAAGATTCATTATGCTATAGTTGGTGTTATTGGATGAAAGCTATGGATTTGTAACTTTTTAGCAATGACAATAGCTTTCACCTGGAACACACACATTACCATGATTATGCTACTGACTATAGCATATCATGGGTGTATGGACTATTTCAGTAAATGGGAAAGCAGAAAGGGGTATGTAATAAGGTCATTAAAAGTGAAAGAAAGTATTGTCATTATTATTTGTTTTTGGGCAAGAACCAGTTTTAGGTATTTTAAAGGGAAAAGAGAAATCACATCTCTTTATATGTATCAGAAGCGCAACCAGCAACAAGAAGTGAAACCAAATACTCAAAGAAATACATAACCAGAATTCTTTTAATTAGTCGTCGAAAGGGTGTGGTGTTCAAATGCCTGCTTTGAAAACGAAGTTATAAGAATTATAAAAAGATTGTAAAAGTAAAACATAACTGAAATAGATTTAACTTTTTATTGTTGAGACCACTCTCTAACAATGTGATACTTTATTATTTATTTTTATATTTAACAACTTGTTCGGTGAAACAAGACTTAATGTGAAATAGTGATAACACATGATTTGAAAGATCAGAAGTAATAGAACAATTTGAAATGGTGATAACAAGTAAGTTAAAGATTATAAACAATGTGATTCCAAATGGTGATAAGGAATATGGGAAGACATACTTGAGATTGTGATGACAAGTATTTAGAGCATAGAAAGTGAAGAGAGAATGTAAAGAGTAGAGGAAAGGACTAACTGCTCACTATAAAACTATAGCAAAGAGTTGGCTCAGTATTGAACTGATGCTTTCCTGAGCTGACAGAGGGGCTGTATATATAGCTAAATTACATCAGATCTACATACTATATTAGAACTATTTAAAATACATCAATTATTTATATACATTTAATTAATCAATTTATGATAAGCTTACTCGGCATGTTATTTTCTCAGAGCTAGTGATTTTTAGATGATCAGATTTAGATGGCTGAATCTAAAACATTAATTGTCAATCAATAATACCAATTATGATTATGATCAACATAATCAGAAGTAGATCAATTGATTACATTTTTTGGTAACTACTTTTAACCATTAATCACAGATCTGGAATGTTAGATTGTTCTAATAAGGGCATATGAGAATTTTGGAGCATAACAAAACCTGTTGTTATCTGATTACATGCATCAATCATTTATTTTCATTGGTGTTTCTTAGTTTGCCAAGATTTTTTTTATATCTAACTTAATTAAACTGTGGGATTGTGCCATATTTTTTTGTTGTAATTAGATTAATTGCTGATCATTTATTTCCAGATTGCCAGCTGATTTTGTTGGTTAAGTGTGATAATATAGGCTTTTTTCGCATGATTTTGATGTTAATTTCTATTGTATGTGTTGTAATTTTTGCATTGAAAAGTGTGAAAATCTTCTGGTAACATTGGTTTTGAATTAAATAAAAATCTAAAAACTGTTTTTTATACAAAGCCAATATTTGGTAATATGAAACTTTTTTGAATTAGATTAAATCTGGTTTATTATAAAAAGTATAAGCACTTTAAATATTCTTTTTTTAAGTGTGATTCTTTAAGTTCTTTTGCTCTGGTTTTAAAAAAGATTTATAAAAAGTTTGTTTTAAATCAGAATTATTTTTAGTTTGTCTACCTATATAAAAAAATGTGCTTATTTTCTAATTTACTGCTTTTGGTAGTAAGTCTTAAACATAAATAGTATTTTTAATGACTGTTTTTATTAGCATTTATTCTGTTTTTGTTTCTGAGCTTTCTCTCTTTAGAGTTCTACATTTTGACAAAGTAGTCTTTAATTTTTAAAACATATTTGCAATTGGTAATTAGTTGGCTTTTTTAGAATATTTTTTGAAGCTATTAACTAATTAAGTATTAAATATTATATATAAGTTAAGTAATTTGAATTTAATATCTTCTATTTCTGTTTTTACATTTTCTGTGTTGGTTGATTTGTTAGTTTTAAGTCTAAATTTGAATTCCAATATGGTTTTATATAATCCACTAGTATTGCTTTTTTTTTGGTAAATATAAAAAAAATAATAGGTTTAAGCATAACTAATTTTAAGGTCTTAATTACTAAGATAGATAATTTAAAATCAAAGTTGATTACTTTTAAAATGTCAATAGTATCTGTTCTAACAAAATTAAATTAATTATATGCTAATTCAAATTCTTTAATGTCTTCTGCATTCAAATAAATAATTTGTTCTAAAAGATTGTTATATACAATATTAAAGATATGAACAATCAGATTAAGCAAAATAATATTGTTTGTTAATATAAAAAATCTGACAATATGATTTTTATTGTTACTAAAATTAAGTTAAAATCTAATATTAAGCCATAAATTAAAAATAAGTTTAATAGTGTTTGGATTTTTATATCAAGTATGGATTAAGGTTTTTTTGGCACTAGTGTGGCCATTATTATGAATATTTTATTGGCTTAAAATGTATTAAAAATAAAAAAAGTTCATAGTAGAATTATTTTTGTTTGTTTGTTGTTTAAAGGCAAATTATTAATCATAATTTTGGGTCTGTATACTGGTATATCTGCTGATATATGGTTTAATTAAGCTTCTAATATCAACTCTGTTATCTCTAAAGCAGCTAATTCTAGTTTTTTTATAATTTTAAATAATAATTTTAATAAAAATAGTTTTAAAAAAAGTGCAAGTTTCAAGAAATGCTTAAATATAAGTCTAATTAATTTACTTAATAAACATTTTTTGGTTAAAATTTTTACTTAAAATAATTTTAGAGAAGTTGAAAAAGTTATTAATTATATTTTTATTAGTGAAAATTTGTTATTTGTAGTTATAAATCATAAAGTTAGCATTATATCTGACTTTTTTAATACTAATCACAAAGTAATTATAATTTTAATTAGACTGAAAAATTTGTTAAATGCTTGTTTAAATATTATTTACAAGCAAATAAATAAAAATTATTAAAAATTTAAGATTGAAAATGCTAATAGTATTAAGTAAAATAATTTTTATAATCTTTTTTAACTAAGCTTTCTTTGATAATAAATAAGTTTGATGGAACAAATAAGAAAAATAATATGAATATAATATAAAAACATTTAAAAAATATAATAGTAGAATCAGCTAACAAGATATTTTCTAAATATTAATATAATAAAGCCAAATACTCTTTTAACAAACAATTATCAAGATTTTTTAAATTAAAATTGCTAGTAACCAAAATAGTAAAATCTCTTAGGTCTAATAATATATTTAAAACCAACTTTCTGCTTTATATTTAATTGGTCTTTGATAAAGAAAAGGCTTCTGAAGTACAAATTATAATTTAAAGTAATGCCAAATTAATAGATATTTTTAGCTATTTATATAGAATTAGAAAAAGTTATTACAAATTCAAAATATATGAATCCAAAACTGCTGAAACAACTGTTATTAAGTGTGTAATTAAAAAAAGAATGGAAAATTTTTGTTTGGATAAAAACTATATAATTAAGAATATATTAGAAAAGTTTTTCTGTAAAATAGTATTAAATTATTTAATAATTGATAAAAAATTGGTCTTGAAACCTAATAAAGTTAAATCTAATATTAATGCTATTATAGAAAATTGGACCAGAAAGTGTATGGTTTTAAAATCACTATTAAGACTTTAAGTTAATTAGTATGCTCTTTTGAGTTATGTAAATAATAATGTCTTTTTATATGTTATAAACATTATTAATTTTAAAAAATTGGTTTAAATAATAAAAAATTTACTAAATGAAAAAACTGTTAATTTGAGTAATATTTCAATAAGTTGCAAAAACATTATAATAAGAATATTATTAAGTGTTTTTTGGTTTTTTTAAACTTATGTCTGTTTTTGAATATAGTACTAACTTTGTAAAAAAAAGTATAGGTTTTTATAATATCTAAACTTTATGATTAAAATAAGATTTTTATAAACACTAAGCCAATTGTTCCAATTAAAACAGTATTACTCGTAAAAAAAAGCACAAGAGAAATAGTAGAAAAAACAGATAAGAAAAATAGACCAATAAGAAAATAGTATTAAGCATATAAGCACATTGCTGGTAAATTATGACATATTGCTTAACAATGTGAGCAATATTAGTGAATTATGACATATTGTTTAGTAATATAAGCAATATTATTAAATTATAGCATATTGTTTAGCAATATGAACAATATTAGTAGATTAGAACACATTGCTTGAGAAATTATAGCACATTATACATAAATGTGTAAAATCTTATAGAACATCAATTATGTATATATAGTGAGAGTATTAGAAGCAAAAAAACCAGAATTTACAGCTAGAACAAACAGTTAAAATTCTCAGTTAAGAAATACAGTTAAAAGCAGTTCAAAATCCATATTATATATTAAATAAATTATTAATTACCACTTGAATCTATGTTATCATTGCTTAATTAAAGAAAATCAAATTATCTTCATTTTATTAATACTCTATGTTAATAGAATTTAACACTCTATGTTGATAGAATTTAATATTTAATTATGCTAGAACAATAGTTCTTAATCATGACTATTGACAGAATACTAATTTATTTATTTTTTTATTTTTTTTTTTATTTATTTTATTTTATTTTATTTTATTTTGTTTGTTGTTTACTAACTGATTTAAGAGATTAAACATTGATTAATTAACATTAAGGATAGTCTGGTAAAAAACTCAAAAATAAGGATATAGAATTTATAACTTAATAAATAGTTTACCAGAAAAACACAACTGTCAGAATAAACTGGCTACCATGCTAAAAAAAAAAATTTAACAAAATTCATATTTTAGAAGACTACTGGAAACCACTATTGAATTTCTGTTTATTATACAAAAAACTCCAACCTAAAACCTTTAGATATTAAAATCTTTAGATACAAAAACCTTTAGATATTATCAATACATATTAACTATTGAGCACCAAATTATGGATTTGTTATTTGTATTAATATTTCTAAATAATTACTTATAACAACAGCCAAAAAAATTCTTTCAAAAATTTTTTTGGATTAAATTTTATCTGTATACAGCAATTTTAATGTTCTTTATAAAGATAATTTTTTAGTTTTAAAGAATACTTCAATGCAATCTTTTATTTTTGCTGTCAACTTAGTAATTAAAAATACTTTAAAGAAAAACAAAAAAATTTGGTTGGTATTACAAAATATGCACAAAGCTTATGATTTTGTTAATTAGTTTATTTAAAAACCAGCTTATGGTACATTAAAATATGTAAAAAATTTATTGATTTCTTTAACAGTATTCATAAAGACAAAATAAACAGAATTATGACTGATTTTGGTCTTACAGATAAATATTAGATACATGATAAATTGAATCAAAATAAAGTGTTTTCTCTTTTTTTTTAAAGAATTTTTTATGATTCTCTTTTATATAAGATTAAAAAACATGAGCATTTATACAAGTATTAGAACAATATCAAGTTTGTGGCTAAGACAAGCAAAATAGAAACCAAGAAAAAAAAAACTTTTTTTTTTGCAGCTGGTGTTTTTATTAATAATACTATCTGAATTAAGAATAGTTAAACTTTTATATAGTATACTAGATATTATTAGTGAATTTTTTTTATTCAATAATATCTTGATTAATAATGAAAAAATAGTGGCTATTTTTATTAATCAAAATATTAAGACAATATTGCTGAAAATCAGTAATATGCCAATTTTAATTGTCAAAAAAAGTGAATTATACAGATATTTGGAGATTTTTTTGTCAACTAAGAAATTGTCTAAGTTAAGTTTGGCTAAAGTCCACTTTAATATCTAATTTTTTGTCAACATAGTACTTAAAAAGACTATTACAGATAAGCAGTTCTCTTATTTAATATTAGTTATCTTGCAACTTATAGTTAGCTATATGTTTTAATTTAGCTTTGTGTTATTAAGTATGTGTTATAAATGAAATATTATAATTAGAAAAAGTCTTAAGTTTAAAGCTAAGCAAATACAAACTGAAAAAAAATTGGCATTGGTGGTGTTTTTTGCCAATTTTTTAAACATTTTTGGGTGTTTGTTTAATTATAAATATTTGGATTTATAAGTTCTAAGTTAAATCCCTTTAAATCTATTATAATATTTTGTTAAATTGTATATTAGTCTTATTAACAATTTTTTGGCCAGAATAGTAAAGATTTTTTTAATTAATAGTTTGTTTTTGAATAACAATTTATCTAATACATTTTGCAGTTCTGAAAAATTTTTAATGTTAAATATTTTGGAAAAGTTTTTGTACTATAATTTGGTTTACTTTTTAAAGAAATTTGAGATGGTATTTAGTAATAAGCTTTTGAACAAAGAAGATAATATAATAAATTGAAAAACATTTTATTATTAAAAAAAAACTGGATTTTAAAGACTCTATACCTTTTTGGTTTAAGTTGGCTTTGAAGTTTTTACATAATAATAATTTTTTAATGATTGGTTTTAGTTATATTAATAAGTAAACAAATTAAGCATTCTGAAATTTGGTAAGTTTTTTGATGTTTATAAATATTTGCATAAGATTTGGTTGGATGTTATTAAAGTGTACATAAATAAATTATTGAAAAATATGAGTTTTGCTAAGGTGGTTTGTAGAACTACTATGTATTTTTTAATAATAAACATAGAAGTTAATTTTAAGATGTATAATTTTTTATTATTTATAATAGCAAAATTGCAGACTGTGGTTTTGTTTTTTGAATGTGTTTTATTTTTTTGTATAGTAGTTTTGTATCTGAACAATCAGACTGTTATTAATATATTTTTTTTTATTAACATATTTAACGAGTGTAGCCCAATTGCTATCTAGTACATAGAGCCAAACTAAGAGGCTCAAACTAAATGCAACTCACGCACTTTCTACATGTGGCTAGCCACTCAGGTCAGACAAGGCAACACTACACACCAATAATAACCCGCACACTGCCACTCAGACCAGAAAAGAAACAATAAGGCTTCCAATGATCAAAGCTAACAGCAAAAGAATTGGCCATACCAAGCAATCTTACAACACCATCAGACAAAACTAAAGACACATCATGAGAGAGCCCAGAAACAACACCACCATCACAAACCAGACCAGTCTTCTCTATCACCACCTGGTGGCTGGCTCTAGCCAACCATACTTTAGCACGATGTAACTTAACCATGAACCTAACATAACCAACAATCTGAGTAGCTGCCACTTTTCTATCCTTAAAAATACTACAAGCTTCCTCATACCACTCCCCCAGCACAAACTTTTTGCAAACCAGAGTGTACAACCCAACATTAATGGAACATTGAGACAAAACTCGCAACATGGCAGAAGCAGAGGAACCGCCAGCCAAAGCTGACCAACGGACAGCAGCCTTAGCCAAAATCTCACCACAAATGCCAGACTCATGAACACAAGTAAAAACATGGTCAGAAAACTCCACTCCACTACAAAACAAACATAATACACTAGGATAGCGCTCATCATACAATCTTTTTCTCACTGCCACCAGCAATCTTCTGTGCACAGTCTTCATAATATAAGTGCGAAGCATTGAGAATACCTGGCTAGTGAATCCAGTGAGCATATGAGAATCAGGATGCCACACCTTTGCCATGACAACCCAGTTTATGCAACTAATCATCACATCTGGAACCATGTCACAACCAGGCCCAGCTTCTCAATGAGTAAAACAAACAGACTGAAAAATATTCTTGACAAAATGATGGGCATTACCAGAAACAGCAACACTCTCAGCAACCAAAAAATGTTTACGCACATTGGCACAAAGGAAAAAGGGAGATTCAGAGGCAGCCCCAGCAGCCAAGTCAGCTTCCACATTACCAGGAATCCCAGAGTGGCTTTTTACCTTAACCTAATTCACACTAAGATCCTTATCCCTGACCAAATTGAAAATATGATGCCTTTCCAGCCAGCATTAATTATGGAAATCAGGGGCAACCAAAGACATCTCAGACACACATGCGTCAATAGCAGTCTGGCTGTCAAGATGTAATACCACAGTACTTGAAGAAAGAACACATTTCAAAGCCAAAGCGACAGCCTACAATTCGGCCATAGTAGATGACAAAAGGCCATTAACAGTGATACCAATGCTCTTATCCAAGACCAGAAAGTATGTAGCAGCACCACAGGTAACCTCAACAGAGCCTGTATTCCTCAAAGACCTATCCGTAAAAACTTCAAAAAAGCCTGACCAGATGTCATGCAATCCATTTATTACTGTAGAAAATTCCCCAGACTTTAAAATGTTCAAACCAATCTTTTCTGCAGAGTCAATAAAACCAGAAAATGAACAACCCTGACTTTTCAAAAACTCAGAAGAAACCAAGAACCAATGAAGCACAGGGCCATGCAGATCCAATCTCTTCTAACGATGAAAAGTTTTCCAATCCAACAAAACACTTTTTTTATCAAAAAGCCGATCACCAAAAGCAACACCAAAGCATCTAAGAGATTTGACCAAGTCAAAATACAGAGACTTCCCAAGAATAGAGGACAATGGAAAATAACCAAGACTACAAAATGCAGTGAGAAGGTTGTTTACCAAAAAAAGCTCATTGCCCAAAAAAATCTTTACCATCCCAGCCAAAAAATTGTTCACTGGACTAACACGCAACCTGACCGGAAACTGCAAAGGATCCAAAAGAGCCCAACCAAGAACCTACAGATCCAAAAACCTATGTCTAAACAAATGCCCAAGAATACCAAAGGCATTAGAGAACATTATCAGAGCAGCAACCTTCCCTTTTGACTGCACTTGCTCAAAAGGCTTCAGGCCATACAATGAAAGATAATGCAAAGCAGCATCAGGAAAATCACAGGGGAGACAAGCCTTAGACCTAAGACTCTTTCTAACCAAGACATCCCACTTGTGACAAACATTAGAAGGGACAAAACTGAACTGAATATGATAGCTGACAATAGACTGCAAAACAGCTGACACCAGATAGGAGAACTGTTTGTCTGTAATAGCTTTTTTAAGCACAACATTGATGAAGAAATGCACATCTGCATGAGCCTTGGCAACACTTGGCTTGGAGAGCCCCTTGGTTGACAGAAAAATATCTAGATACCGATGTGCTTCCTCTTTTTTGGCAATAGAAATTGGCTGACCACAAATGCTCAGTGAAGCAACTTTAACACTCTGATTGATGGGAATAGCTACCATCCTCTCACTGTTAATAGAAATGTCATTGATCACAAAAAATTCACTGGCAATGTTCAGAGCATATTGAGTAGGAGCCTGACAATTTCTAACCTAGATCGTATCATCAACAAATGCACCAGCCAAAAAATACAATGTCAAACTACCACCGCTCTCAATTCTGTCAGACTTTGCAACAAACTTAGTATCAATCCAGTACTTACACAATTGTTTGTGCCTCTTAACCTTACACAAAAGTGGATTGTAAAAAATTCCCCATAGAAGCGGCGAAAAGATCTCACCCTGATCCAGCCCATCATGCACCTTATAACCACTAGACAAACCAAAGTCAGTCATTACCCTATTAACTCTATCTTCATGAATACCACCAAAAAACCTTATAAACCTCTCACACATCTTGACACACTGCAAACTAGCCCTTAAATGATGCCACTCAACTGAATTGTAAGCTTTCCACATATCTTGCAAGACCAACCATAACTTTTTATCCTTCTCAATAGCATCTTCAATCACCGAACCGACAGCAAACACTGGAGATTGTGTGGACATACCCTTCAGCACTGAAAAATTGTCACCTCGAAGAACGTTGAACTTGCTACAAGCCATTGAAATACGATCAGACAGAACCTTGGAAAGAATCTTCCTGGCAGTCTCAATCAAAGCAATGGGCTGAGTGTTCATAAGAATTCTATCCCAGTCGTAAGGCTTAGGAATTATTGGCACCCAAGTCCTCTTCCACAAAACAGGCACCACCCCAACAGACAAACACTTATTAAACAGCACCAACAAGCACCCCAAAACCATCTCACCATCATGTTTCCACAACTCATTAAGAACACCAGACAAACCAGCAGCCTTGCCATCAGACAGACCACCAACAACAAAAAGTAACTTGCCTATACTGATTGCACTCATAATATCCGAAAAGGCATCATCCTGAACATGGTCCAAAGGCGCATACTAACAAGCCCAAAGATCAGGAAGCTCTGACTGCACAGAGTATTTCCTCATCCACCCCTCCATTATCTTATCCACACTCAACTTCACCTCTTTAGGCAACAAAACCAGATCATCATCAACTATCAAGTGATCCAACACCACCTTGTGAAAAGGCTTTTCCAACACACTTCTGATCATACTACCTTTATCCGAACAGAAATTATCCATGTGCTTCTCAATCGCCTTCCTAACCAAAGCTTCCTCAGCCAATCTTGACTCAAATATCTTTGATCTCCTGTAATCTCTACGAACCAATGACAAATGTCTAACAACAACATCAGATTTAACACCCAAGCCAACCAAGTCCTTAAAAGCACGAGCCTTCACATCATCCAAAGTCGACCATTTATTCACAAGACGATCAGTATCCAGCAAGTTACCCGAGCAAAATTTCTTGACAATCTTGGCCACCAACAATTCCAGACCAAAAAACCTAGAAGAATGTTTGTTTCTTGAACACTTGAATTCACTAAACCAATGCCTCGAAAATGTTACATCAGCAGAATCTACCACAGCCTCCACCAAAACTGTCCACATAGCATCCACATCACCATGCATTTTAGCACCAGAGAACACCTCACCCAAAGACAAGAGTTTTGCCGAAGAAAGATCCTTAAACTTAGCCCATCCAGCACAGTCAGCATTTTTGATTTTAAACTTCCAACGATCTTTATTCACCTGCTTGTACAAACTATTCAACTGTATATCCAAAAGCCCACCCAAATTGACTGAAACCACAACTGCCCTGTGATTGGTGTCAAAGAAATCTGAAACAAAGACAACTTGATGACCAGCAACAGCAGAAGACAAATTACCACCAACAAAAATGTAATTAATCATTTTCCCAACTTCTCTCAAATTGTTTCATGTATGAAAATCAGCCAAATAATGACCAATGAATGAATTGACCAAACCCAAACTCAAACAAAACTTGAAACTAGCACTTTTACCAGATCTATTCTCATTAAAGTCTCCACCCAAGATAACAAAATTGCTGGAGTTGACAGCCTTTGCAATAAGAAAGTTAACTTCAGAAGCCTGACCAAACCTAGCCCCAGAAGAGGCACCAGCATACAATCCCAAAACAGTAACCAAGAGCTTGCCCTTAAACAAGAACTGAACAGAAACAACCCAACCAGGAATCTCCTCCACCTTAGATACATGACGAGCCAAAGAAATGTTCATAATAATTGCAACTCCAGCATCCATAAAACCTTTATCCAATCCTGAAGAAAAGATTCACACTCCATTAAATTTATCCTTTATCCATGGCCCAGAAGAGGACCTCAACTTTGTCTCAGTGATAAAAGAAACCATGTTTCCCGAGTTTACATGCCAACAAATTATATCGTCTTGCTTCATAGAAACGTTTATGCCCTGAACATTGCATGTAGCAAATTTTCAGATCAGACCACTCATTAGGGTGAAGACAGTAAAGAGGAACCTGAACCAGCACACAAGAGATTCAATCTTGCCAAAACAGAACTGACTGAAGCCTCCAAAGCCGACATTTTAGACTCCAAACCATTCACCTTGGTAGTTAGAACCTTCGAACTACTCGAATTGAAGCCACTACCCATATCAATACTTGGAGAATAGTGATCGGACGATGTCAATTCACCATCCAGAGCCATATTAGAATTCAAACCAGGGGCCAAAGGCACAGATCCAACCAGAAGAGGGGCATCAAAAGATGGAACCATGGGCACCAATTCAACAAAACTCAATTTCCTTAAAATATTAGACACTTGGTCAGCCAACAACTTGAGAGAGCGTTTCAAAGACACCAAGCGAGCATTCAAAGAAGAATCAGCAAGTGTAGAAGAAGGAGGACTACTGCCCAAATCTGGGGTCATACAGTGAGAAGAACCAGCACCAAGACCAAAACCAGAAAGAGAGCCACCAGAAAGAGAAGCAAGAGAGACTATCTGGGCCCACGATTTGCCACCAAAAGCAGCAGGGCAGGATATAGAAACATTTTTCTTTGCATATAACTTGACCAACTGGAGACAATCCACACTAGGAGCATGCTTTTTATTAAAATTATTCAAGAGATCAAAAGACGATATATCTGATGCATTGCACTCTAAAGCCAAATGTCCAAGACACTCACATTTTCCACACTGAACCAAATCCAGCCTAGCCCAAGAAAGACAAACACCACCAAAAACAGGCTCAGTGAAAAAAGCGGAATTCAAATCATTCTCGGATTCGAAGCCAACTACAGCACAGCAAACCCTATTGTCAGTGTCCAATAAACAATTAATGATGCAAGTTTTGCCACCAGTTTTATCCAGAAGATTACTAAGGTCATGCACTATTGTTCCTACCGGCAACATAAACAGAAGTGCCCTAAAACAATCCCTAGAGGCCCAGATATCGCGATCTCCCATGGCCTTTGCCACATGCACAGAGTCTTTCCCAATTAAGAAAGACCATTTTAAAGCCAATTGCTCTGCCTGTCCTGATTCGGCAAATTTCACTACAGCCTTCTGCCACATACCAACCAACTGGATTTTGATTGACTTAATTTGCCCAAACTCAGAAACTGCGGCAACAATCATTTCTTTTGGTGTATTCATGAGAATTTCTTTGACCATCACAGCCCAATCTGAATGAAATCCTTGTTTCCTCACATCATTGTTTACAACGATCCTCTCTTCTTCGGCCAATGACACAGCTTTTTTCATGCTCTTCTCAGATGTAAACGTTGATCAGATGATTCCTTCAAATTTTAAGAGAGTAGTGGCCCCCCCCAAAACCATTGATCTTTGAAAAAACCTTCCTGATTAAATGAGTTTTTGCCATTGCCAATTTGCTTTCAACAGCTGAAAGATTGATATCCAAGGCAAAAGATTTCTTAACTGTCATCTCTACAGGAGTTTTGATGATTTTGGGATCAATCCAGATCTTATCCAAAGGAACCTTTTTCATAAGGGGGGGCAGAAGGGGCTTCATCTCTTTATCCATCTCAAAGTCAAGAGAACCAATAAAAAAACCAAAATTCGCACTAGTATTCACATGTTTAGCCTTGGGAGTGTTAACAGCCAAGTCCAAAAGAGAACCATCAAAACCACCAGATATACTAATATCCTCATCATCACCAGAAAGGCTTTCTACATCGGAATATACACTAGCACTAAAACCAGACTTCAAAGAAATATTCTTTTTATCACCAGAGTGTTTAACATTACCAAGAGAAGCCTTCTTTTTTTGTGAAAAGGAACCACCAGCAGGACCATGAAACATGCCCTTAGAAGCCTTCTTACTAGACATGCTGTCACTAGAAGCAGTCTTTGAATCCATGACAAAGGGGTTATTAGTTAAAGAAATATTAATATAATATTAATAAGAGAAAAACAAAAACTTCTTCTTCAGAAAAATAACTTGTTGGGGTTTTTGGGAGTAAGAAAGAAAAAATTTTTCTTTGTTATTAATATATATGTATTTAAGATTGAATTTAATGTATTAAATTTTCATAATTAATATTAAATAAAAAGAAACCATATTGTTAATTTGATAAAAAACAAGAATTTTTTGGTTAATTAGATTAAAATTAAGGACTATTCAGGTATTTTAAATAATATTAAAGTAAATAAAATGGCAGATAAAGCTGTGTACTTCTTCTTATTTCTGTTAAATAGAGTTTATAAATGATTTATTGTAGTTAAGAACACAGTTGTTTTTGGCAATACTCATTATTTTGTTCACAATTTGTAAAAATTTATATGTTGTATCCAATAAAAAAATAATCTTAACCAAAATATAATACTAAGTAAGTTGATTCAAAAAGTGGATTGGCTGTTTATTATAAAAATATAACAGTTTAATTTGCATATATTATCTGGTTTTACCAATGAAAGGTCTGTCAATTTGCACATATATTTAATAAAAGCTGTATATAGTTATTTGCTAATGGCTGTTAAGAAAAAACTTTATAATAAAAAGTATTTTAAGATGTTATGTTTATTATATAGTGAGATAAAGTTCTTAAATTATGTTTTTACCTGTTTTAAAAACGTTGAAATTCATAAAAAAATACCAACAAAGTTTTTTAACATTTGAGTGTTTTTAATAAAAATCTGTACTTCTATTTTATCTGTTGTACTGAGAATTTTTTTAAATGTTTATTTAATGTAAACATATATACTATAATTTATAAAGAATTTGTACTAAAAAAGTAAGTTTTAAAGATTATAATGGTTTTTAAAGATAAAAAAAAAGCTTTAGCAATTGTAATTATGTTCTTAAGACAGTTAATAAAAAGTTATTATTCAAAAATATGATTTGTTAGATTTAAGTATAGAGTAAGCATAAAAAAACCAGTTTAATAAATAATAATAGTATGGTATTTAATTTGGCTGTTAATATAATGGCTAATTTATTAGATAATATAATTTATTTTTTTAAATTAACTAAGTTTTTTGTAGTTAGCTTTAGTAAATACAAGTTTTGCTTATTTTTTCTGGTTTAAATAATAATATAAAAATATATATAAACATATAGTATTGCTTTATCTAACTTAAATAGCTGGTTATATATAGTAAGTACATAAATTATATTTAGTTTGGATTACTTAATTTGATTTTGTATATTAGATAGCAGTTAAATTTTACATGTTAAAATAAAAAAAACAAAAAAAAACTATTAAATAAAATAAAATACAATTGTTTTTTGATATTTAAAATATATAAAACAGTAATAACTTAAAAATAATATTTATAATTTTTTATTTTTTTTAAATATAAATATTTTCATATTATTTAAAAATTATTCTAATAATAATAATAATAATAATAATAATATTATTATTATTATTATTATAGTATTAATTATTGTAAAAAAATCATAAAATAATATTAAATGTAATTTTTTTAAAAATAATTATTAAAATTTTTTGTTTTATTGTTTTATTATTTTTTATTTATTTAATTTTCTAATTTATTTATATTTTTATACAACTTAATTATCATATTTTAAAAAAAATTATATATTAATAATATATAACTAGCTATTTAAATTAATTAAAACTGTTTTATAATATAGCTAAATATATATTTTATTTAAATTATAAATTACAAAATTTAAATAAATTAATAAATTAACAAAATTTTTATTAAAAACAAAAATATATAAAATTAGAAAATAATAATTTTTTTAATGAAATAATTAATTTAATAATACCAAAAAAATTATTGTTTATTGGTTTTAAAATATATATTAATAATTATATTGTTTATAAAATTAATTTTTGCAAATTGTAAAAAACTTTTTATTAAATATTATGTAAAAAATTAGCTAAAAAACTTATAATATACTATTACTTAATAAAAAAACTAACAAATTACCAAAAAAACATAATTAATATATGATAACAAAAAATAATATAATAATATAAAGTAATTGATAATTTTATTAATTATTAAAAAGCTTTAATATTTCTGTTTATTATAAAAAACATTTACAAGCAAAAACATATAAGTAAATTAATTAAAAATTTTAAATACTAAAACTCTTTAAAAATTAATATTATGTAAAACACCAAATATTATAATATTCCACCCAGATAAATAATCTGTAACAATGATATATATTTATTATATTTTTAATAAATTAACTTTATTTTCAATTGCTTACAACTTTGAAATTTTTTAAGAGTAATTTAATCAACTTATGATAAAATTTTTAATTTATTAATAAACTATAATATAATATATATTTTATTTTACAATCTAAATCAATAATTAAATACAATTAATTACAGAAAAATGTAATTTGCAAGTTATTTACAAAATGTAAATAATCTAATATATATAAGTATATAAGGCTCGATTCAATTTTCTGGGTATAAAATCACTTTTCTTGGTCTATTTATAATTAAATTTTTCCGATCAGATCTTAGTATACTTGATAATTGCACGTGTATATTAACAAGCATAGAAAATTCCCCGAGTATTCTATGACTTGTTGAAGAAATGGCGGAGAGTCCAGCACTTAGTCCCCAAATAGTTCGCGGTCTTCAGGATCGATTATATGATAAGCGAAAGGGAGCTGCCTTAGAAGTGGAGAAGTAAGGGGTCGAGTTTAATTTGAAGGGTGGGCACTTTAAAAACCACTCGAAGTAATTTTAAAAATACGTACAATAAATGTGGAGTGTTGGAGTGCCTATCGTTTTAAAGGGATGATTCTGTCCCTTTTGAAATTTTCCTACAAGAAACTCACCTTCTCGACTGCTTGAAATTAATAGGCTCATAAAAGAGTGTTCGGCCAATACAACTAATAAAGACGCCGAACGTATACATGGTATACTTTCTACACTCGTTCAAGAATTCGCGTATTCTGTGAACGCAAACGCGCGTAATGGGGGATTGATTGCGTTAGCAGCAGCAGCTATAGCTTTGGGGCCGGTAATCCTTTCGGACTCGTTATTATTTTGGAATTTATAGATTTTTATGATTTTACAAACAACCCATTCTAAATTTAGGATGTTCCAGCTTATTTGGATGATATCGTGCCACCCGTACTGGCTTGCTTTGGTGATCAAGACTCAAAAGTAAGATATTATGCGTGTGAGAGCATGTATAATATTGGAAAGGTTGCTAAAGGAGAAATTTTGAGATATTTCAACGAAGTCTTTGATGCGATGAGTAAGGTATGCATTTTAATGGTTTGTTTTTATCGGTATTTTTGAAAGTGTAATAAATTTTCTTCTCGATTAAACTATTTGAGATAGCTTGCAGCTGACGCAGAAAAATCCGTGATGAGTGGGGCTGAACTTTTAGATCGATTGATTAAAGATATTGTTGCCGAACAAGCGACAACATACGTGTCAATACTATCACTAGGAATGTCAGGAAGCATTATTGAAGATGATTCCACAACACCAGTCTCCATGCCGCGTACAACTGCTTTTTCGCTAGAACGTTTAATACCATTGCTCTCTGAGCGTATTAAAGTTAAAAATCCATTCACACGCACTTTTCTGGTGTCATGGATCACAGTTCTAGACTCTATCCCTGACCTCGAACTTGTTTCATTCCTTCCCCACTTTCTTGATGGTCTTTTGGATTTTCTGAGTGATAAGAATAAATTAGAGGTGAGACACGCCACATCCGCGGTTCTTGCCAATTTCTTGTTACAAATTCGGGAGGCTGTCGAGGTTAGAGAACAACAGAAAACTCAAGCAATAAAAAATTACTATATGGAACAACAAAGGAGAATGATGGCCGCCTCAGAAAGTTCAAATGACGTAGGAGAGATTACAAAGGATGGTGATCTACTCGAGGAAGGTTTATTGACAAAAGCTTTGTCTGATGGAAATGAAATTAACTGGGATGCAATATCTATCATTGAAAGTGAAGGGAAAGGAAAGGGCTCATGGGTTCCGGGTCAAGGTGTTGTTATCAACTATACGCGTATCGTCGAAATATTAATGCCACATTTGAGTTCGCAAGGTGAGTTATTGGTATTTATTCAGAGAGTCATTCCTATACTGATATCATTTTTGTCAATGAATTTACATTATTTACAGAGGAGGAGATACAAGAAACAGCTCTTAGATGGATAAATGAATTTATTCTTCTTGCAAAAGATGTCATAGTTCCGTTCACTCCACAATTGATAGCTGCTATTTTGCCATCACTTGCTCACGCTGTTAAAAATATCCTTTTATTATATAAATTTTTGAGTATCAGTTTTAATATCACTCAATGTGTCCTTGACCAGTCTTATTTTACTGATCAAAAATAGTGCCATAGAAGCCAATCAAAATCTTTATAAGCTTATCGTCGAGACTCCAACAGCTTCCTTACCTGCATTTTCAACGGTAAAAGAAAGTGTTTCTCTTGGATCACAGTCTATGTTCTCAACCATGATATTAGCAACATCTCCAAATGGCGAAAAATCACCTCAACGCACAATTCTACCTTCAAAAAGAGATATAAATAAAAATGCGAGTGATCCATTTGATTATCAAGTTACAGTTGATACCCTGATGCTTCAACTTATGAATGATCATCAAGAGACACGGGTTGCAAGTTTGGAATGGCTATCAATGCTTCACAAAAAAGCGCCAAAGAAGGTTTCTTTAAATGATATATTATTATAGATGATCTGCATTTTGGGGGCCTTTTTTACGTATTTTAAATTAAAAACATCAATAGATTCTCGCCATTGATGATGGTACCTTTCCAACATTGGTAAAAACCTTATCAGACTCCTCTGAAGAGGTGAGTAATTAAGATTTTAAATTTCAGGTTTTTTATTATTGTCGAAAAACACAAATATTTTTTTTGCTTCTTAAAATAAGGTCGTAAAATGTGATCTCCAACTTCTTGCCCAAATTTCTTCAAACTCAGAGGATGAATATTTTAGAAGGTTTATGGTTAGTCTTTTGAACCTATTTTGTACCGATCGAGGCTTATTGGAATCAAGAGGAAGTTTGATCATCAGGCAATTATGTTTGAGTCTTAACTCAGAGCGAATATACCGCAGTTTTGCGGAAATTTTAGAAAAAGAAGAGGTATATTGAGTTTTTGGTTTGGTTTTTCTCGATATATTAACGGACGCTTACTTTTTTTAATTTCTAGGATTTGGATTTTGCCTCAACTATGGTTCAAAATCTTAATATTATCCTCATCACATCACCTGAACTCTCTGATCTACGTAAACGTCTCAAGAGTCTGGAAACTAAAGACGGACAGATGTTGTTTACGATTATTTACAAATCTTGGTCTCATAATCCTGTCGCCACCTTTTCACTTTGCCTTTTGGCCCAAGCATATGAGCACGCTGCGAATTTATTACAAAGCTTGTTAGTTGATTGATTTTTTTTTGGGTTGAAGTTCATTTTGTGTGATATACTTATTTTCTGAAATCATCTTGATCATACAAGCGCTGAACTAGATATAACGGTGAACATTCTTATTCAGATTGACAAATTGGTTCAGTTATTAGAATCACCGGTTTTTACATGTATTAAAATTGAATTCAAACTCTCCCTTTAAAAAGCTATAACTCAAAAAAGAATTATTAATACTATTTTTTGTCCTTTTACAAATAGATCTTCGTCTTCAATTACTGGAGCCAGAAAAGTATCCACATCTTTTTAAATGTTTATATGGAGTGCTGATGTTGCTTCCACAAAGTAGCGCATTTGCCACCTTGAGAAACCGTTTGAACAGTGTTAATGCGATGGGTTTCTTGCATTTAGTGCCAAAAAGGTGAGAAATAATTTATTTCAAAATATACGCATTAACGTTATAATTTAGACGATTTGCTCTTTAGTAATTCAACATCGGATATGAAGCCACGGGTAATAAAAACCGCCATTAACTTGAAGGATGAGGGCATCAAATGGCAAGACTTATTAGTAGATTTTCGGGCAGTACAAGCCAAGCATGAAAAAACACGAAAACAATGTAATGAATTAGGAGGTTATTCAAAATAATTATTCGTTTCTTCTTTTGAATTCCAAGCTGAATATATAATCCTTCAATTTTAAAATTCGGAACTATTATTATGATGAATATTGTAGCTCTACAGTCTATTGGCCGCGCTAACGGAACCACAAAAGGTAGTCGTCGTGTCCGTGATCGCGATAGACCTCAGCAACCCAACAATGTGAATCAATCAGGTAAATTGGCCCAATCAGTCACAGGTGATCGAACGGGTGTCATGGCTGCTGGTTCTGGTGGAGGAGGTTTCACTCAAGGGGTTCACGGTGTTGCTTCGACTGGTAATGCGGAATTTAAGGGTCGAAGGATGAGTAATAGCGATGGGTCTAAACCATCAAGAGCACTTAGTCCTCCAAAACGTCTTCCCATTAAGAAATAATCCACACATGAATCAAAAGTTCATACTATTAGGGGATCATCAAAAAAAATTTTACGTTCTAGCAAAGAAGACTTTAATATTATTTGTATTATATCATCCATGATTCATGTATAGTATTACAGGTGACGCTTTTTTAAATATATAAGACTTCATTTATTAATGTTACGATTGTTATTTAAAAACATAGATGTTTTATAATCGTTTTTTATTTATTAGGAAAATGTGTTGATGAGGAAAGAAAATAAATTAAAATTTGAATAAGCAGCAAATTCAATATTAGATATTTAAAAATTGAGTATAGAAATAAATAAATATTTTATTATTAGATCAAGAATATTATGAAAAATAAATATTTTAAATAAAAAAAGTTATATAATTAACACATTAATTAAATTAAGGAAATTAGATTAAAATTATTAATATTTTTATTCAAAAAGTATGAACAAGAATAGTAAAAAATATTAACAATTTATAATTAAATAAAACTTTGATAATATAATTTTTATAATTTTATATATATGTTTTAAAAATTTAAATAAAATATTTTGAGCTTTAATATACAAATATTATTATTATTATTATTATTATTATTATTGTTGTTGTTGTTGTTGTTATTGTTGTTATATTTAATTTTTTAATTATGATTAAATATTAAAATTGTTTTTAAGGAATGATTTTAATGATTTATTGAAACAATTAAGTAAATTCATTATAATTTACACGAAATTTATCTAATTTTTTCAGTGACTTTACATATGTTTATAAGTTTTGAAACCAATATAAAAAATGGTATCGAAATATTTTTAAATTTTAAATTAATTTTAATAATAAAGATTTGTGTGACTAGTTTCTGACTTTATTAAAAAAAAAAAACTTAATATAGTTTGGGTATCAAAAAATAAATTTACACAAAAGAGTGATAAAAAAAAAAAAGCTCTCAAAATTTTTTTTATTTTAAAAGATCATCAGCAGTACGTATATAGGGATTACTGAATGAATGTAATTTTCAATATTTTGTAAATATTTACAAGAATCGCCATCTTTTTTAGTATCATTTAAAATTTTGAGTGTGAAAAAAAAAATTTAAATTGGTTAGAATGTCATAGAAAATAGTTTAAAAAGATCCTGAAATTTTTGGTACATCATTCCCGAGAAAAAGAGACTTTCTTTTTAAGATCATTGGGAACAGTGTAAATCGGAGATTTTATTTATAAATAAATACATCTCGGCAATTTTTTTTGATTATCTTTATTGTTTCTTTCAGCTCAATTCATCCAAAGATAAATATTTTTTTCTGGGGGTCTTTTTCTAAATTTTTATTTGCTGCGATGTCTTTATATAATCAAATGTAGGTTCTATTTGTTTTCGAGAAAGAAAAATAATTTTGAAAATATATCAGACTCCTGACTAATGTATTTTGATGAAGTAAAAGAGCAACCCAGGATCAGAAGTAACCGCATGATTGTTGATTGAATTAAAACGTACAAAAAAAAATTTTCTATTCTTCTTCTTATTCTTATTCTTATTCTTATTCTTTCTTACCTGCCCTCCTTTCTTTAAGTACTTTTCAAAAGTGTTGAGTTGAACCTATTGTTCATTCTTGTGATGATGATATCATGACAGAGATGTAACAATTAGAAAGTGAAAGATAACACAAAGTGGGTTCAACTTGAACAATAGCTATTATGTTTGGGAAGAAAGATTAGCAAAATTCAAAAGTATATATATTTTTAGTTTATTCAAAAATTGATAACCTTCTTTTTTCCCGAGTCAGGCTTGAGTCAAAAGAATATATGTGTGTAAAAGTTTGTATAATGGGTAATAAAATTGGTCACTAAAATTGAAGCGGTTAAACTTCTTAAACTGTGACATCTTTCTAAAAGCTTTTCATTTTAAGTTAGCTGATTTTTTTCTTGTGTTTCAAATTTCCCAGGTAAATCAAACAACCATCTGATCAGTCCCCAGTTAATAGAAAAAATCTTACCATATTTCATTAAACTCTGAAAAAGTTCAGTAATAATTTTAAAAAGGAGATGTTCTTTGTTTCTATTTTATATGATTAAAATTATTATTATTATTATTATTATGATCATAACATCATAAACATCATACTATCATACCACTCACTAAAACTTGTTAAATGATATCCCATATATATTATTTACGTATGAAAAGATTTACCGCATGATTTTCTGAAAAATATGTTTTCCCAAAGGAGATAGTAAAAACTAAATCATCTTAACAGGTTTTCATTGAATTCTATAACAAAATTATAGAGGTTTGCCGTAGTACATGTGTTAATAGACAAATTCCCTCTTAAATTATTATTTTTTTTTCATAAGAGAAAACAAGTTTTACTTGAAATGCCAAGTCCCTGATTTTTAATGCCCTTTCCTGGCTAGAATTAAGCTTGGAGGGAATGGAAAATTATAAAAATTATATGGCAACTTCATTGATCTTTTTGGCAAGCATACTATTTGTGTATAAGTTTATTTATATGTAATTCTAATTAAATTATAAATTGATGCATATAATATTATTAACAGGAGTTGGATTTTTTTCGGGTGATGATTGAGGATCAGGATCAGGATCAGGATCAGGATGAGGATGTGATAATCAATTATTAAGAAAGCCGAGACTAGAGAAATAGAGAGTAAACCTTATCATGTTACCATTTTCCAAAAATAATAATCTGACATTTTTTTACCAATTCTATAAACTTGTAAACTTACTCGAATTTTAACAAGAAAACCTCGCACAAAATAAAAGAAAAAGACTGTAAAGATGTATCTAATAATTTTGATAACTGTTTAATAGAGTCTGTACAACAATCTCTCGGATATTGCAGATTTTTCCATAAAACTAATAACTGATTTTTTCACGTGTCTTTTAAATCCAGGAGTCATCTCGGACGCGTTAGAGAAGTTGAAAACTTAACCAGAAATCGAAGTAAAAAAAAATTGGGGTTTGAATTTTTCTTTTAATCGTGATCCTTGATTTGACCGTTCATTATTTTTGTACTTTTTAATTAAAAAAGTTTATCGAATAAATGAGATTTAAAAGTATGAGAAAGAAAGTAATTGGAAACTATGGGGGTACACACAAAATTTAACCGTTATTGGGAATGAATTTCTTATTGATATCTAATCTATTAAATTGAAATGTTTAAAAAAAATTTGAAAGTTTGAAACACCAATTTGGTGAAAATATGCACTAAAAATTCTTTGTTCTTTCAAACACGTTTTCTTTAATACTTTTATTACCTAAATTTGTCAAAATAAGTAAAATCGGGTACACGAAAATTTTAAAAGTATTAATTTTTTGTCTCGTTAACATTTTTCTTGATGATTAAATAGTATCTAATATATATTTTCCTTTTTTTAGTTATAATAATTTTTATTTTTATAATTAATATTATTTTATTAATTAATTAATTAATTAATAATTTATTAAATAATAATTTATTGTTTTTATTTAATCGATTTTAATAAATTTATTATATTAAAATTATTGTAAATAATAGAATTAAATAGAATTAATTTACAATTTCTGATTTATAAAAATTATTTATGAAATATAAATAAAAATAATTTTAATAATAATAATTAAAAAACAAAAACAAAAAATAAAAAAATATTATATATATATATATTGTGATTAATTATTTTTGATTAATTTAGAAACAAAATTATTGTTATAATATTAAATTTATATAACATATATTATAAAAATTATTATTAAAATTAATTAATATATATATATTTAATTAAACAATTGACAATTTATATTAAAAAATTAGTAAAATTAAAAATAAAACCAATTACAATTAAAAAAAAATTAACATAATTTAATTATTAAATAAATAAATAATTAATTAATTAATTTGTTTTAATTGTATATAGATTATAATAATAATAATAATAATCATTATTATTAACTAAAAAAAAAACTATTAAATAAATAAAAAATTTAATTTAAAAAATACATTAAATAACTAATAAAAAATTTAGTATAATAAAAATTTATTTAAAATAAAAAAAAACTATTTTAATATACAAACTATTTGTTTATAATTCAAATTAAAACAATAATATATATTACAATTAAATATTATATTAATTATAAAAGTTAATAATAATTTTAAAAAAATAGCTTTTAAAATTATAATTATTGTAAATGTTCTTATTAAATGTATAAAAACTGGTTTTCTGTTTTTAACCACAAAATTTTTTATTAATGTTGTTGTAAAATAAAAGTGCCATAAATTCATGTATTAAAATGTTCATTTAGTAAAAAATAAATTCAAAAATATCAATACACAAATCCCAATGTTTGTAAAAAAAAAATTTTTAACTGATAAAAGATATAAAACTAGTTTTGCTATTTTCATCATGTTAAAAAAAAAACAAGTACAGAATGCTACATAAAAGAAAGAGACACCTTACGACCAGGCCACAATTACTTTGATGTTCACTTTACCTGGTTTTGTTGCAGCAGCCCATAAGCTCAAGTTTTTTTGGTTGAGATACGCACGAGTACTGGTATGCTAAGCTGTTCATTTTTTTCGATAGCTTCTTGTGGTGATGACAAAAGTGATTGAGATGGCTGAACTTTATGTTTTGCCTCTTCGGAAACATCCTCATTATTGTGATTATTTTTACTCTGTTGGTCTTCACGGTTTTGGGTCGTACTTTGTGTAGAATCGGAGGGATTGATGTTGGGATTTATAAAACCAGAGTTGGTTTCTAAGAATTTGCGAGATTTTCCTTAGTTTCGAGATTCCAAAGGTAAGAAAGCAAAGTCTGTATTTTAAATTACCAGTCATCATTACTGCCTTGAAAACTGTTTGCCAATTACTTAAAACATTTGCCACTGCTAAGAATTAAGAGAGGTCCAGGTAAAAAAAAAAATTATAACCGGAAATATTTCTTAAATATAGTACAAAATTAAGAAATACCTTGACAACCGCCATTTAACTCCTCCAGTCGTTCAGCTAATGCAGTAAAGTGCGCTGCGAGCTGAGCCGAGGTCTCTTTCACCAGTACCAAATTCTCGTATTCGAGTTGCTTCTCTTGAAGTTTTTCAAGAAGGGTTGGTGATACAGTTAGAACTTGTGAAAGTTGTTGCCTTTGCAATTGAATAGGTGGAACTGAGAAAGGGTTGTTTTGATTATTGTTGGTGTTGTTGAAATTGTTCGTTGCCATTGCGAAGTTGGCTTTTCTTGACGCGTAAAAAGATTTGGGAAGATTGATTGCAGGACCCAATCAGTTATAGCGATCTAGGACACGCATCAAAAATAACATGTGACTTTTTGATTAACTCAAGTTTTAATGATTAAAAAATTTCATAGAATTTCAACTTTAAATGATTGGCCCACAACGTCGTGTGGTGGTTACTGGCCTTGGTCTTGTCACTCCGTTGGCTACAGGTGTCCAAGCCACTTGGAAAGCATTAATAAATAGTAGATGCGCCATAATATCTTTATTGCAAACCAGAAAAAAGATTAAGAATGGAGAAGATCATGATAACTTTGATACAACGTCACCCTATCATGGGTTTGAAGGCTTAGCTTCGACAGTAGGGGCAGTAGTTCCACGTGGAAAAATAAAAAATGATGGTTTTGATCCGGAAGAATGGTTGGATCCTGGGGTAAAATCTCGATTTTCATCAAAGCATTTGGAGGTTATTATTTTTATTTAAATTTTGTTGTCAATTGACTAGGATCAACGTAAGATGGCATTGTTCACACAATTTGCAATTGTAGCTGCTAAACAAGCATTAGTGGATGCTGAATGGAAACCTGATTCAGATTTAGAGAAAGAGAGAACGGTATATTGATATATTTATAGTTGGATGAAATTTTGAAATATATTTTTACAAAATTTTGACTTGATAGGGTGTATGTCTAGGATCAGGGATCGGAAGTTTAGAGGATGTAATCTCAACATCAAGAACATATGATGAACAGGTTACTTTATTTGCATTTATAAAGCTCTTGCTATATCTTCTCATATTGAAATTATATTAAATATTTAGGGACATCGTAAAGTATCACCAATGTTTGTCCCAAAGATTTTAATTAACATGGCCGCCGGCCACTTGACCATGAAATACGGATTTCGTGTAAGCCTTTAAAACAATTCATATAATTTTGTTTAATTCAATAATCTCCTGATGAAGATTACATAAAGACTATCACCGTGATCATCACTGTTATCTTTGAAACTCATTTATACGGCAATATTTAGCAGCCGTTTTCCTTTTTTTTATTAGGGTCCTAATCATGCGGTATCCACGGCATGCACCACTGGCGCACACTCTATTGGTGACGCGTCGAGATTTATTAAATTTGGAGACGCTGATGTGATGGTTGCAGGTGGCTCGGAGTCATGTATACATCCATTAGCTATTGCAGGATTTGCAAAGTTGGAATTTTTTGCTTTAATATCTGTAGTAGTAATAATAATAATAATAATAATAATAATAATAATAGTATTATTATTATTATTGTTGTTGTTGTTGTTATTGTTATTTGAAACCGAAAAATTCAAATCCTTTTTCAACCTCTCTCGCCAGAGCAAAGTCTTTATCGACAAAATTTAATGATCATCCAGCAGAAGCATCAAGACCCTTTGATCAAGATCGGGAGGGATTCGTGATTGGTGAAGGTGCCGGGGCTATTGTTCTTGAAGTAAGGAGGATCATTTATTGTTCTTGAAGTAAGGAGGATCATTTATTATAAAGGTGGAAAGGCTAAAAAGTTTTGATTCTCCTCGTATGATGATCTATAAAAATTATAACGTTTGTGTTTGCATCAACATCTCGACGTCCTAAAAATAACTTGTTTAGGAATTTGAACATGCACGAAATCGAGGGGCACGAATTTACGCCGAACTTTGTGGTTACGGATTGTCAGGCAAGAATCACAATAGAAAATTTTATTTTTTGAATTCGTCAATACATTTTTTTAATTTCTTTTACCATTAAACATATTCTTTATCATTCACCTCGCCACAATGAATTTACCCCCTCGTTGAACAGGTGATGCGTATCATATGACAGCGCCACTAGAGGACGGCAGTGGTGCAGCACTTGCTATGCGTCGTGCATTACAATTTGCAAATATAGATCCATTAAACGGAGAAATTGACTATATAAATGCGCATGCTACGTCAACAGTATTGGGTGATCTTGCAGAGAATCGCGCGATAGCAAGCTTATTTCCAACAAGAACGAGAACAAGAAATGGAAGCAATAATAATCTCGAAGGGACCGATATTTTAGCAGTATCTTCCACAAAAGGAGCGATCGGGCATTTGTTGGGCGCGGCTGGGGCAGTTGAGGCCATCTTCACTATTTTAACGATACATGAGGTATGAAGTGTTACATTTATGACCCATCATACATTGAAGTGGGGTCATGTGTGGAACTGAGAAATTTTACGAAAAGAGAAATTTTTCTATGAGCTCAGGAGGGGTGATGGTTGTGGTTGTGGTTGTGGTGGTGGTGGTGGTGGTGGTAGTGGTGGTGATGAAGCTTTCTTGTGTGTGAGATTTTTATCCGAATAATTCCGGTTGTGTCAAATTTTCATACATGGGCTGGTCTCGTTAATATTCAAGAGTGGATGGCGGGAAAGCAAAAGAGGATTGTGTGTGGGTAAAAGAAAGAAACTGCGAGTTTGACACAATTCGGTATAGCTTTTTTAAGAACACTAATACATTTTTTCATTAATTGAAGCTTTTCTTTTATTATTATTAAATTGGATACACTTTTTTTTTGCCCCAATATTTTCCTCAAATATTATTAGACCTGTTTGCTTGATTTGTTCACACCCGTTTCGGAAGGCTTGATCATTAAATCCATTTGAAACTTATCATGATTCCTATTTAAACCATCAGGGTATATTACCGCCCACGCTTAATCTGCGAACGCCCGGACCTGAATTTCGTGAATTTAATTATGTACCGTTGACCGCACAGCAAAAACGCGTGCGTGCCGCGTTAACTAATAGTTTTGGATTTGGCGGGGTGAATGCTTCATTATGCTTTCGAAAATTTGTCGAGTAGAAAAGGAGGAGCAGGAGCAGGAGCAGGAGCAGGAGGAGGAGAGTAGAAGAGAGGAAAAGACAGAGCTTTGGAAAAATCAAGGATTATGGAAATGAAATTTTTAGAAATTTCAAGTTTTGTGCGATTGAAGATAAAATGGTTGGGGTAAAGATATGTATGAGAATGCGTTCTAATGCTTAAGTGTTACGTAGTCATGATACAAGCTTTTAATAGTGAGGAAGAGGGAACTGTCAGTTTAGCGATTCATACATAAAATTTTTATCTTGTGCATTGAAAATATTTTATTCAGCTTCTAAATTAAAACATTTTCGGCTAATTCATATTAACGAGTGGTCGTTGTTGTCGTCGTTTTATTTTTAGTTATCAAAAACAAAAAAAGAACAATGAAAATCAGAATCGACGATGCTTTAATTGGTTGATCTGTTTAATATATATGTATTTAAAAGGCAAATAACGACAATACAAACAGGTTTTTTTTCTTTCCCGTAAACTTTTTATATTATCATTATTATTATTATTATTATTATTATTATTATTATTATTTTGATTATAATTTGATTCGTTTTATTTTTCTTTTCTTTCTTAGTTGAGAAAAAATGTGTAACAATACAAAAAATCATAAACAGAAAACAAAATGAAAATATCCATAAATAAGTATAAATGTTCGGGAATAGAATTTTAAACATATAAAAATAATAATAATAATAAAAATAAAAATAATAATAATAATAAATAATAAATAATAAATAATAAATAGTAAATAATAATAATAATAAATAAGAAGAAAGTTTTTTTTGGAAAATAAAATAAAAAAAACATATAAAAAATCATTGTTCACCTAATTTAATCTTGAAAAAGGAGGTATATTCGGTAAATCAATAAATAAATCAATAAATCAATCAATCAATAAATAACTAAATAAATCAATAAATAAATAAGTTAAAATATCTAATATCTTTTTTTTTTGTTTTATCTTACCCCGTTACTTTGATATACGTATGATAAAAACTTTTAGTGCCGTATTCATTTGTAACATATATATTATATTATATTATATTATATTATAATATATATGTTCTATTATGTTACATTGCGTTACGTTACGTTACATTACGTTATATTTTATTATGGTTCATGTTTATATTTGTGTGTGTATGTGTATGTGTGTGTGTGTGTGTGTGTGTGTGTGTGTGTGGAGAAACACACAAAACGAGAAACGAGAAACGAGAAATGAGAAATGAGAAAATAACCATTTAAATTTATTTTATGATCAAAATATTTTTTTTCGAATATTTGGTTTTTTTTAATCTGATTTTCTTTTTTTTCTTTTTTTCTTTTTTTCTTAAAAAATGAAAAAATGAAGAAAAAAAAATGAAAAGGCGTACATGTGTAGCGTTGGATTTTTAACGGCTAATTAGCATTGACGTAGATAGATATATAGATATACATGAATCTATGCATAGATATAACACATACATATATACATACATACGTACGTACATACATTATCAAAAGACTGATTTTAGAAATGAAATAGAAATAGAAATAGAAATAGAGATAGAGATAGAGATAGAGATAGAGATAGAGATAGAGATATAGATAGAGATATAGAAATAAGGAGGAACAAAAAGATATTAAAAAAAAAAAAGGTTTAAATAATAGTAACACACTCTGGATGAACAAAGATTAATTGGTGAAATAAGTTTTTACCGACAGATCCGATCGAGTAACTCAAAGTCTCGGTGAAATAAATAAAGCTTTGAAAATAAAGCTCTTTTTTTTTTAAATTACCTGTTATTTTCTTCTATCTTGAGTACAAAAGAATATTAAAGAAAAAAAACTTTTTAAGTTTCGAATTTCGAATTTCGAAATTTTTTTTCAAAGAAAAACAACAATAAACCAACAATAAAATAAACCTTAACCTGTATCGAAAAGAAGATTATCTTTTTTATAATAGAAAAAAATAAATAACAAAAATTCGTTCAATTCCCTTTTTCTTTTTCTTTTTCTCTATTCTATATCACATCCTAATTCCCCTTCGAAACAAAAATCTTTTGAATCGATGATGACGATAATGATGATGATAATGAAATAATATTTCGTGGAGAAAAAAGGTGATCAAAATAAAGTAAAAGTAAATAAACAAATATATATATTTAGATAAAAATGATGCAATCCTATTTACAATTGAAGAAGGAAATATTGATTCTAATTACCATAATTACTCATTGACACAAAATTAGCCATTTGTAATCAATGCATTTTTTTTAACCATTTTTACCCCTCTAATAATAATTGACACCCCAAATGTCTCACCTCAAATTGCGTTGCTAATAAAAGACCAAAAACACATTTTACTATAAAAATTTGAATGATTTGATCTGTTTAATTAAATCTACAGTTCAAATCAACTTTTTTTTTTTTTTTTTTTTTTTTTTTTTTTTTTTTGAAAGAACATAAAAAGAACAAAATAACAGAACAATTTTCAAAAACAAAATTATAAAAAAGAACAAAAACAAAAAAACTGGAGACGCGAAAACTTTTCTCTATATACTAAAATTCCTAACTTATAGATCGATGGCATACAATAAGAAACTATCATTAAAGAGCTACAGTTATATATATTCATTAATACTAATAGTAATAGTAGTAGTAATAGTCTAGATTTTTTTTTAAAAAAAAAAAATTATAATAATGAGATCACAATATAAAGAAAAAGTCAAATTGATACCGGGGAAATTATTATTGAAGTAGTGAAAGGGAAAAAGTGGAAGGAAGAAAGGGAAAGAGTAAAAGGAAATGATGTTTGTGAATATATATATATATATAAAATGAATATATAAACAAAGTTGCTACAACAATGATGTCGGCAACAAGATGAATGGATGAAATGAATTTAAATACAAATACGTGGAACCTTTTGTTTGTTTGTTTGATTCGGGAGTCAGATGATTGAATTCTAAACGCGAGTAGAAAAAGTAAAACATATGAGATATACCAAATTTTTAAGGGAAATAAAAAAATAGTAAAAGGAGACAATAATTTTTTTGTATTTATAAAAAGAATTTTATGAATAAAATGATTAATGGGGGATATGTAGTATTTATATTGTTTTTTTATGTCCGTCACACATTTTCATCGTAAAGGGACAAAAAGCCAATGGTCTGAGATTAAAGAAGGAAATAATTAAAAGATTAGGAGAGTCAAAAAAATATTTCGATCCATCAATCAAAAAATTTAATTTATTACTCACATTAACATATGTGAACATGATGATGATGATGATGATGATGATTATTATTATTATTATTATTATGATTAATCAAACCAAGGACCAACTTCACCCATTGCCCAACCAGAAATCATATCTTTGATTTGAGCGTGTTCAACTTTCGTAGCTTCTAATTCATCATTGACACGTTGTTGCCAAGGATCATAACGACGCATTGATGAGGCTCGTGATACTGGCCTTGATGATGAACGACTGAAAGGTCTTTCATCTATCAAATTTAAAGGAATTGAAATCACTGATTAGGTCAGCATACATAAACATGTAATAGTTATATTAACGAAAAATGAGGTAAAAGTTAGAGTTAAATAAGAAAATTAAAATAATTACCACCACTATCCGCTGACATTCTTGAACTGATAGAACCTTCTTTAAGAATTTGACGACGATGTGGATTTAATGGATTATGAAACTCTTCTTCCAGTAACTCGTCGTCATCCTCATCATTGTTTAAATATGAAGTGGTTTTATTTGGATTTTGAGTCAATATACCTATTCATTTAGGAAATAGAAACTTATGTTAATTATACATGAATGTTGATTCAAATTTCTTTGATTTAACTCTTTGAAAGAAAAATGATGTAAAGATTGAATTGCTCACTTTCTACTTTATCCCAAGCCCGTCGAAAGAACGACGGCTGGTATTGTTCTTGGGAGTTTCCAAACACTGATAAGGACGAGGAAGTTCGTTGGTGATGGTAGGGGTGTTGTTGTTGTTGTTGATAAGGACGAGAAGACGAACTTGAACCGGACGCTTGTGCAAATGCCATTTTTATTTTAAACTGTCTTTGTTGCTTTGGTCGTTCGTGGTTTTTATCAAAAAAGAAATAAAATAAAGTACGCGGTACTTTCTTCTTTCGAACTTGTTTTGAAAATTTTTGTTTTTGGGAAAAAAATCTTTTTCCTCGTTCTTTCTTTTTGTATATATGTATGTATGTATGTATGTATGTATGTATGTATGTATAGATAAATAGATATATTGAAGTTTTATTTCACACTTTTTCTTTCTTTAATCTTTTTCGTTTATTTACAAAAAAAATTCCCAATTTAGATTATGAGGGAAATTTTGAATTAGGGTATTTTTTCAATTTTCAATTTTCAATTTTTAATGTAAAAGGAGAAAAAAAAAGTGGGTAAAATTTGCTGACGGTTCTTTATATATACACAAAAAAGAGAAATGTTATGAAAATGATCAGAAAGAGAATGTATCGGAAAGAGTTATGGGTAGAGAGATAATAGTAGTAGTAGCAAAGATGGGAAATCGTTTGTCATAAAAAAATATCGTTTAATATAATTCTTTTTACTTTAAGGGATATAGTATAAAAGATGTCTTTTTTGTTTCGTATGCGTCACGGTAAAAAAACCGAGTCGATTTTTAAATATGATGGTGACCACCACAGGGTTAAAAGGGCCAAGAAAGGGGAAAAAGAGGTAAAAGTGACAATAATAAATAAGAATTCAGTAAAGTATACTTATGATCAAACTAAAAGGCGAAATAAGCGAGAGAGAAGGCTAGAGGTGGGGCCGAAGAGGTAAACTTTATATGGGAATTGGCTGTGAAAATTTTGTGTTCCCAGTTGGTAATGTTTCACGTATAGTACAAGTACAAAAAAAATTTTTAAACTAATTGTCAATTATTATTACTAAAAAGATAAATACTAACCATTCTAATCAATCAAACGGCTAATTATTTTATTATTATTATTATTATTATAATAAAATGTATTACCATGAGAATTTTAACTTTATATATTAGTAAAGAGGGAAATTTTTCTAGACTATCTTTGTCAAATGAAAAAAAGGTTTCACAAGCACGGCAATTTTTTGCATGATCCCGTTTTTTTGAAGTGAAGTGTATCTCTAAAAATTATCCAAAATACTGATCAAAGTTTTAAAAAAGAAATTTTTTTTTCTTTTTTTCTCGATTATAAAATAATAATAATAATAATAACAATAATAATAATAATAATAATAATAATAATAATAATAATAATAATAATAATAATAATAATAATAATAATAATAATAATAATAATAATAATAATAATTTCTTCTATATCCTTTTTCATCGATAATCAAATTGTTTTTGAAAATGTTTATAATGATTTTTTCCCAAAAATTTTCAAATGTATTTTATTTTAGTCATACATGAACATAATTGTACTTGAATTTTTTGATTTTTTTTGGATATTTAAAAGAAAAAGAAATCATAACCTATAATCTATAATCTATAATCTATAATCTATAATCTATAATCTGTAATTTATAATCTATAACCTTAATCGTAATCGTAATTGAAACTTATCTGTTATTTAAACGATATAGAAAAGTAAAATCTACCAATAGGCAATTACTATTCTAAAAACTTTATCTAACCTTATTATAATTATTATTATTATAATTATTTATTATGATTTTTTAACACATCACGGTCCCAGAAAAAACGGAATTTTCAAGATCAGGATTAAAAAATTTCGTCATTTAAGATTTGGGGAATCGGATTTCTCGTTTTTAATCTAGCTCCTTGGGATAAAACTTGAAAAAAAATCGTCTAACCCGTTTTTATTTTATATTTATTTATATTTATTTATTTTTTGAATATCATTTCGGTATCAAAAAAAAAATAATGTTCTTTTGGTATCACAATAATAAGTATCACAATAATAAGTATCACAATATAATTATCACAATATAATAATCTCGAACCTCTTCGTTTTTTGAACGACCGTTTCACATTAAAACAAAACGTTACTCAAATATCCTTTATAGGGAAATAAATTATAACGATAATTTTCTTAATACATATACGATTCTTTAGATTTTTTCGGACAATAATAATATCAATCTCATTTCCCAAACTCATCATCATCATCATCATCATCATCATCATCATCATCATCATCAACGCTGCTACCACGCTTTTTTTCTGCAATTCTTCAAACCTTCCTTCCTCGTAAATCATGAAATGCATAAACCGTAATTAGATACTTGGCGTTCATGATTTATTTCGTTTATTTTTGGCTCGGGGTTCGGAAACATCTTTTTTATTAAAAAAATTAAATTTTCATCAATTTCTGATAAACAATAAAAAAAAAATTTTTTTTATTGAAAATGTTTCGATATCAAAGAATGAAATATTCCCATCATCATCATCATCATCACCAAATATTCCGCTAAAAAATTATCAAAAAGTCGTCATATCGTCATAATTTTTTTTTGTCTAATTTAAATATTATAAAAAGATTTGGTTTTAGTCAAATGAATTTCTTTTTACCAACCTACTTTCCATTTAACGAAACTTTTTTTTAAAATAAACAAATAATGTTTAATTTATTATTTAAAAAAATTTATCTCAATCATTTAATTTCAATTTTGAATATCTTAATCGTAAGAATCGATCACGACGGAAATTATAAAAAAAAATTATGTTCTTCAACTGGGCTCCAGCGGGAATTGAACCCGCGACCTCTCGCACCCAAAGCGAGAATCATACTACTAGACCATAGAGCCGGTTGATCACCTACTAATTTATCCTTTTTTTATTATTTAAATTACTATTTTTTATCGTACCCTTGATTGGGATGAATTGATTTAACCTATAAAAATTTTTCATTGTTAATCCGGGTACTTGACTAATTTAATGAAAAATTTTTGTTATTATTAATCAAAACTTATCTTTTAAATTATCACAAATTATATATTAAGTTGTTTAAGAAATATGGTAAGAATTGTTTTTAAAAATATTCATATTTTTTTTGGTTTCATAAATGTAATTTCTTTGTTATTTATATTAATCATTTTAATAATTAATATATAATCAATTGCTTATATTAAATTATTATTATTATAATTATTATTATTATTATTATTATTATTATTATTACAAAAAACTTTAAAGTTTTTAATTACAAATTAATTAAATTACTGTTTGTTATTATCAATTTTTTTTGCTGTTCAAATAGTTAAGAAAATTAAAATAGCAAAAAAACAATTTTTTTTTTAAAATATTAAAAAAAATTATTTTTTAAATCATTATTTAAAATACTATTTTTGTTTTAAAAATTTGGTTTTTAATTTTTGATATTTTTACCAATTATAAATAATAATAGCAATATTATATTTACTAAATTTAACTTAAATTGGTTTTTGGTGGTTAAGGCTCCAAAAAAGTCGAGTCAACTCTTCTTGACTTAGTATTTGACTTGTAAGAGTTAAATTCGAGCCGTAAATATTTTGACTCGGAATAATACAAATCAAAATTTCATGACTCAACTCGACTTGCCAAGTCTTATATGAGTAGATTAAATCTCAATTTAGTTCTTTTTAACTTGAAAAATAACAGATATTCAGAATAATATATTTATTTCTGAAAATAATATGTTTAATAGTGATATTGAAATAGATACTATAATTATTACAACTAAAAAAAAAGAAACAACCATGGGTTTGGAATTTTTATAAGCAACTTAGCAATAAAAAAGCTAAATATAGTTTTTATAAGTAAGTATTTTTAATTATAAAAATATTTTTTTATTAATTATTTATTATCTGTTTAGCCTATTTATTAATAAGTTTTTAATAGCCAAGATATAAAATAGAATGAATTTAGTATTACTTCATTAATGAAATATTTACAATAAAAACATCTTGATAAAATCAGCAAAAAATCTACAAAGTTAGAACCAATAAATAAATTTTTGAAATTAGAAATAGACATTATTATTAATCTATTTGTTTTAATTGCAATTAGTCTTTTATGAGTTTTTTAATTCTATTTGTATGATAATATTGATATTATACTAAAAGTTTTCTTTTTAATATTACAATATAAATTATTTTTCAATTTTTAATTATTATATATGTTTATGTACTTCTTTTCAAAAATTGGACTAAAATTTACTCATTATTTTAAAGTCTTTTTTAAGACTATTTTTGCAATTGCCTAATGTGTTTTTCTAATTTAGAAATACAAAATATTAATAATTTTTAGTGTTTTTCTTAATTTTTATAATAAGACTTTTTATTAATTAATAATAATGTAAATAATTTTGATTAAAAATTATTTTTTTAAGAGGTTTAGCTAATAAATAATAGTTTTATTTAATAAATAATACAAATAAATTTTTTAATACTTTTAATTATGATAATTTATTTTTCAATATTTTTCAATATTTTTTTTAATTAAAGATTTTTTTTTGGATATTTATTTTAAAAATAAAGACTAATTAATAATTTTAAAATAAAAAATTGAATTGTTGAAATTAATTATTGAATTATTAAAATTGTTATTCTTTTTAATATTAAAACTACTATATATATACATGTTTGTAATTCTATAAAAAAACATATTATAATACTTTCTTTTTAATATTTTATAATTTTATTAAATTTTTAAATTATAATACTATTTATTTTTGTTTAACAAAGCATTTAATGAATTTAGCCCAATTGTATTTTTGTTTATTTAAAAACCATACAATATTTATAATTTTTTTAAATTGTTTTTAAAAATTGTTTTTAAAAATATTAATTATAATAATTAATTAATAAAAACAAATTATTTATTGTTATTAAAAATGAATATTTTTAATAACAAATTTTCTATTTTTTTAAGCCTAATATTTTTATTTTTAAAATTAATATTATGAAAAATAATATTATAAATTATTTATAATAAAAAAACAAAATATTTTAAACCTTTTGTAAATAATTTAATTTTTATTATATAGAGCTGGGGTGGCTGTTTTTTTTGAAGACATTGGTTTGGGTTTAAGTGTCAGTGTTCAGAGTTTGGTGTCATCTACTTTAGCAGAATTACAGGCTATAGCATTGGCTTTGGAGTATGTGCCTGCAACTCATTCTGTTAAATTGTTTTCGGATAGTCAAGCAGCTTTGGATGCTTGTAGATCTGAGTTAAGCCTAGTGTGCCTTGACTTTTGCAATCAATGTTGGGTCAAGTGGCGGCATATTTGGAATGTTATCTACAGTAAGAATTTGAAAGTTAGTTGGCACAAAGTCAAGAGCCACTCCGGCATTTTGGAGAATGACCATGTTGATAGTATTGCTGATAATGTGTCTCTATCTGGTTGGTTTCTTCCTCTTCACATGGATGGACACTTTTTGTTGGCAGATGATGGTGTTGTTTCTGGTAATTCTAGACACTTTGTTCGAGATGTTTATCATGTGGTTTGTCATGCATGATGGGAAGTCAGTTCTGGTTCTGAATTTCTGGCTAGTAGTTTGCATTCAGATATTGACTGGCTCAGTTTTTCTGGGGTTTGGCACCCTAATTTGCATATGGCCACTGGCTTCACTAGCAGGCTCACAACTGATATTCAAACTTATCTAATAAAGGCTTTGCACTATTGGCTTCCTGTAACTATCCAGAAGTGCATTTATGATAAATGTTATCCTAGTGTCTTGTGTTTATACTGTGATGAGGTAGAGGTTTCTGATCATGTGTTTTCTTGTGTGGTTGATGATTCGGCTTGTTGTCAGGTTTTGGAATCTGGTATGTCCTCTTGGAGATTAGTTTCTGGGCTCTCTCTTCCCTCTTTGGTGGTATTGCAGTTTATATCAACTTATGCTTTGGATTTGCTGGTTTCTTTGGCTTTCTACAAGGGTTTTGTTTTCAATGGATGGTTTCAAGAGGCTGTTGTTGTCTTTCATGATCCCAAGATTGCTGGAGTTAAAATTACTAATTTTATGCACTCTCTATGTTCTGATTTTAAGAATAATATTTGGTTGGTCCATGCAAAGCATTGTGCTTTTATGGAAAAAAATGGCCTGATCCCAGCAGACAAATCAATTTCCATCCCAGTTTTTGGTTCAGTTTCGAGGTTGTCACCTAATGTGGTCAAATTGCTTGGTGTTACTGAAGCCTTTGGCATTCTTTTTGGCTTTTACAAGTCTTGTTTGTTTTTTTCGGGTATTGGTGACATAGTTTCTGTTAATATAGTTGTATAGTGTTGTTTTGACTGGCTCGAGTGGCTGGTCACGTGTAGTTAAGTGCATGATTCATGTCTAGTTTAGATCATTTCATTGATGTATTGTTCTAGGTAGTGTTTGAATCTTGCTCGTTAAATGTAATAAAAAAAAATTATAATGTAATTATTATTTTTAATATTTATTAATTTTAAAATATTTTAGACTGAATTTTTTCACTTTTAATTATTAAATATTTTTAAATTAAATTGTTTTTTTAAAAATTACAAAATACTAAATTAATAAAAATTGGCAATTAATAGGTATTTTTGTCAATTTTATTCAACTTAATAGATTGTATTTTAATAAAAATTTTGTTATAGTATTTGTAAAATATTGTAAAAAACTTAATATTTTATTAAGATATATTAATATTGTATTTTTTTATTGTACTTTTATTTATTTTTAATTTTTTGAATTCTTATATATACTATAAATAATATCATAAATAACAATATATTTATGTGTTATCTTAAAAATATCAAATTTAATAAGCATAAAAATCATATTTGTTATATTGTTTATATTATTAATTTAATAGTTTAAAATACATTAAAAAAAAAAAAAAAATTCAAAAAAAAAAGCTCTTTCTCTCCTTAATTTTATGACCATGACCAAAGCAAAGAGTAAAAAAGCTGTACCTAATATCTGTCCTGAGATATCTAATAAAATTTCAACCAGAGGAGCTTTCTCTGTTGTAGAAGCAATTAGGCAAAACGTTTTAGAAGCCTTCCCTTTACCCAGTAATCGTGATAAGTTGCCTTTGGTAGCCACTAAAGCAATTTCTTCATCTTTGGCTGGTTTCTCACTAGTCAAAATTCCCTCAAAGAGACACACTTGGGTTAGTTCTAGTGTTGCCTCCATCTTGACTAAGAGCCTAAAAGTTTTTAATAATAGACCAGTAAATAAGCTGGTTTTCCCCTCCATAGATTCAACACTTGGTGTTGCTAGCACTATCTCTTCAAAAAAAATGGTCAAAAAAACCAAAAGTTCAGAAAAGTGGGGACAGTCATTTGCCTCTGCTATTATTACACTGAACCCCTTTGTGGTTCCCAATAAGATCTTAGATAAAATCTTTATAGCATCATCTGGCATGTCATCCAAGATGGACCAAGATCAACCACTAGCTATGTTGCCAAATGTGGTGTCTTCTAACAGATCATTACCGGTTTTAAAAGCAAATCAATCTTCTTCTGTTGGGTCACCTGTTTTTGGGAACTGGACTGATCAAATGGAAACTGAATCAACCCCTTCTCTAGTTTCTGGTGCTCTTTCTGGTGGTGCTTGGGAAACTATTATTAGTCATCAAAGGTTTGCTGGATGGATGGCCTTCACTCTGGTGCCTGATGCTACTTTTAAGATCAAATTGGCTCATGTTAAGGCTGTTTTTCAGTTTGTACATGGTTTTTTAGGTGCTAAATCTGTTTCAAAAGACAATGTGAAGCTTTTCTGTATGGAGTTTGCTTTTTAACAATCTTTGGAAGCTGTATTTCTAGTTGAGCTTACAAGCTCTGTTCATTTGGCCACTCTTAAAATTGCCAAGTCTTTGGTGGTTTCTGAATTTGTTTCTCCTTCTGCTGCTGTTGTGCTGCGAGATGTGCTCTTGGATGTGTCTGCTGCTGACATTAAAACAGCTCTTAGTGTGTTTGGTAGTGTTGTTCGTGTTGTGCTGAAGCCTGCTAGTGTTTGGCAGTATGTGGTGGTTTATTTTGAAAAGTTAGACTCTGCTGTGTCTGCTTTGAATCATTGGTCAGTTTTGGTGGGCAAGGATAGTGTTAAAATCCTCCCTCTAGTGAATCAAAATGAGACTATTTTGTCTCATGATATGTTTAAGGCCAAGTTGGTCAATCTCCCTTCTGGCTGTACTGTCTTTAAAATTAGTGATATGATCTCTCAGATTGGTGGCCAGACATGTTTTATTCTTCATTCACCCGATTCTGGTCGTCATTTTCAGTTTGCTCTGGTTACGTTTGGTTCCCGAGTTGATTTAAACTCTGCAATCATTAAAACTGGTACCTTAAGAAAATGCCATATTTGGTGGGAAACTCCTGGTTGTTGACGATGTTTCAGATGTCAAGAAGTAGGCCATTTGGCTGTTGACTGCAAAGTTTCTCTGCCTTCTTCTCCTAAGGCTCCCAAGATGTTTAAACCACATTTTGTTGGTTCTTTGTCTTATGCTAAGACATTTGCTTCCTCTGTTATGTCTGAATTTTCTCCTTTGGTGGCTTCTGCCCCTCCTATGACTGTTGTTGATCCTGCTGTTGGGTCCAGATTAGACTCTTTGAAAAAGCAAATTTCGGATTTGGCTGTCTTGGTAAAGTCTATTGTTGAGTCTGTTGGCTTTTTGGTTGCCTTGGTATCTCATTTTCTTAATAATAATGCTGTTAAGACTGTGCAGTTAGAGAAAGATCTTCTTTCTATGAAATATGCTTCTAACAATTTTGCCAATCTTCTGGTTGGTGTGTTTAAGAACATTGCTTGTCTTAGATCTGAAGTTGACTTTGGTGATATGGATTATGATGATATACAGACTGCCAAACCTTCTTTTTTAAGTGAAGACACTGTTGAGCATGTTGTCGCTTTGTGACAAATGTCGGGTGCTGAGGTTAGAAGTAGTGTTGAATCTATTAGATTGTTTCTTAGTAAGTTTATTTTTGATTCTAAGAATCTGAATGGTGTTATTGAAAAAATTTGTGAGTTGGAGTTATTCTCACTTCCTATTGTTTTAGTGTAGTGTGTCTTTGACTGGTCTGAGTGGCTGGTCACATATAGAAAATACATAATTAGCACTTAATTTAGATTGATTCTTTGATGTATTGTTTTAGGTAGCTTTTGGGTCTTGCTCATTAAACGAATAAAAAAAAAATACATTAAAATATTAAAAACTGGCAATATTATTGAAAAAAATATTAAGTTAAATATTTTAAGTATTTTAAATTTGGATTTAATTTTCAAAATAAATATATAATCAAAATTAGTTTTGTTTAATTATTAAATTCAAAATTTTTATAATCTTAATTTATTATATTTTATATATTATTTAACTTTAAAAATTAATTATTAAAATTTATTTTTATCTTAATATTATAAAAATTTAAAAAACAATATTAAATTTCTAATTTTAAAAAGTTAGAGTTAATTTGTAATATTGTAATTTATTAAAATTCAATATTTAATATATTAAAGTAAACATATAAATTTGATTAAATTAGATTGATTTTTTAATATTAAAAAAAAAAAAGATAAAAAAAAAAAATAACTATATTATATTTACAAAGTATTATCTAATTTTATTATAATTTTAAAAGTTATTTTCTTAGTCATATATAAAATTTTTTATATTAAATATCTAATTTTTTTATGTAATTTTTATCTATAATTATTTTTAAAATTTCATTAAAGATTATATTAATAACAAAAACAAACACAATAATAAAGACAATAATAATAAAAATAATTTATTTTTGACTAATATCAAAATTGTAATGCAAAAAGCTTTTAATAAACTTAATTATTATAAGATTTATAGTTGAAAAAAAGAGTATATTACTCATACAAAAAATTTGGTAATTAAAATTTATAAAAACCAATATGTATTTTTGAAAATAAATTTGTTTTTTTGCATATAAGAATTTTTAATAATATTTAAAACCATATTTTTAATATTAATAAAAAATAGTATATAGAAAAAAAAAGTAAAATAGAAGAATATTTTAAAAAATCAGTTATTTCAAAAAATATTAATGTATTATTTTAATAGAAAATAAGTTTATTATTATTGTAATTCTGCTTTTTAATTTTATTTATTAATTTTGACAATTTTAGACCAAAAAATTTTAATATCTATATTTTATTATTATAATTTCTAATTATTTTGTTATATTAAATAAGTATCTATTATAATTTTAAAAAATATAAACCAAATTTTTACATATTTATATTTTAGAAATAAATATACTTATTAAATACACTTTTTCTAATAGAAAAAAATTTATTATATTTTAATAAGTCTGTTTGGCTCTAAAAATAATTTAACATTATATGTATTTAAAATTATAATAGAATAGTATACTAAAACAAAAGATAATAGGTAAAACATAATATAAATAAAATAAAATAACAATTTTGCTTATTTTTTAAGATAATCTTAATATAATAACTAAGATTTCAATAATATTTATAAATAATTTTTTTGTATATATATAGTAATTAGTACAAAATAAAAATAAAACTTTATTATTTGAATAATAATATTACTTAATAAATTATTATATTTATTTGATAATAAATTACATAATTAATATTTTTTTTTAGAAAAATTTCTTTTAATAATTTGTTTTTTGTTAAAATATTTTGTTATTTTAGTCTTTTTGTTAGATTATAATAAAACTTATTTAAATATTATAACTATATATTTTTTAAATATTAATAATTTAATTAGTTAATTTTTTTTAATATTTACATTAATATAATAAGTTAACTTTATGCTTTTTAATTTAAAATTCTTATTTATTTTTATATTTTATAAAAAATTCAATAAATATTTAAGATTAAATTGTTAATATTCAATAATTTCGAATTTTTTAAGATTTTAAAAAAGTAAAAATACTGCTTATATTATTATAGAATTAATATCTGAATTTTTTAAATTTTAAATATTTTTTTAAGCATAAATTTAAGTAATTACGGATTTTATAAATTAATTTATTAAACAAAGAGATGAATGTTTTTATTGCTTTTATTTATATATATTTAATGGTTATCAAAGCTATAATGTACTTTAAAATAAAAACTTTATTGGAAAAAATTTTTTAAAAAATAAATTTAAAAAATTAATATTTATATTTATACAAATATCTTAAATAAACAAATAAATTTATCATATATTTAAACTTATATTTTATATACTTATTATTAAAATTTGTAATTATTATATCAGATTATAAATTATTAAAACAGATAACAAAGATTAAAATTATAGAAAGTACTATAATTAATTCTTTATATAAACTTGTTTTTTTTTAAATAAATTTGATTTATAATAAAAAAACATAAATAAGCAAAGATAATTTTTTTAAAAAAAAATATATATTCTATATTATAACTTAAAATATAATCTAATCAAAAAGAACATCAAACATTTTAAATTTTAAATCAAGTAATAAAATACACAAAATATTTTAAAATTATTATTTTTATTTATATATTAACTAAAAATCCAATTTTTGCTATTTAATTAAATATATAATATTTAATTAATATTGATTATATTATAATAATCAAATAAAATTAAAAAAAAATATTACTTTAAATAAAATATATTTAATTTTAAATAAACTTTTAATTTTTGATATTTAATAATACTTTTTTTTGGCTATTATACAATATTTTTTTTTATAATTATAATAAAACAAAAAATTAATTTTATTAAAATTTGATTATTTCTAACTATAAATATTAACAAATATAAATTTACTTAATAATTTTATAGTTCTGAATGATTTTTTTAATTTTTTTATTATTTAAAAAAATAATAATAACAAAAATAAAAAATATTAATATTTTAGATATTTGCTTTATTAAATACTTTAATAACAACAAAAATAACTTTTTTTTAATTAAAAATTTATATATATATTTTTTTAATTAATAATTGAAGTTATTTGTATAAAAATGCTTAAAACTTAAATTTTAATAACTTATAATTATAATATTTATATGATTAATACTAAAAAAAAACTCTTTGTCTTCTTAATTTTATGACCATAATCAAAACAAAGAGTAAAAAAGCTGCACCTGATATCTGTCCTGAGATATCTAATAAAATTTCAACCAGAAGAGCTCTCTCTGTTGTAAAAGCAACTAGGCAGAACATTTTAGAAGTCTTTTCCTTACCCAGTAATCGTAATAAGCTGCCTTTGATAATCACTGAAGCAACTTCCTTATCTTTGGCTGGTTTTTTATCAGTCAAAGTTCCCTCAAAGAGACACACTTGGATTAGTCCCAGTGTTGTCTCTACCTTGACTAAGAATCCAAAAGTTTTTAATAATAGACCAGTAAATAAGCTGGTCTTCCCCTCTATAGATTCAACATCTGGTGCTTCTAGCACTACCTCTTCAAAAAAAATGGTCAAAAAGACCAAAAGTTCAGAAAAGTGGGAGCAGTCACTTGTTTCTGCTATTGTTACACCAAACCCCTTTGTGGTTCCCAATGAGATCTTAGATGAGATTTTCATAGCATCATCCAGCATGTCATTCAAGATGGGCCAAAATCAATCACTGGCTGTGTTGTCAAATGTGGTGTCTTCCAACAGATTATCACTAGTTTTAGAAGCAAAGCAATCTTCTTCTATCAAGTCATCTGTTCTTGGGAACTGGACTGATCAAATGAAAACTGAATCATCTCCTCCTCTAATTTCTGGTGTTACTTCTGGTGATGCTTGGGAAACTATTACTAGTCGTCAAAAGTTTGCTGGGTAAGTGGCCTCCAGTTTGGTACCTGGTGCTACTTTTAAGATCAAATTGGCTTATGTTAAGACTGTTTTTCAATCAGTACATGGTTTTTTGGGTGCAAAGTCAGTATCAAAAGACAATGTAAAACTGTTTTGTGTGGAGTTTGCTTCTCAAATGTCTTTGAAAGCTGTATTTTTAGTTGAGCTTACAAGCTTTATACATTTGGCCACTCTCAAAATTGCCAAGTTTTTGGTAATTTCTGAGTCTGGTTCCCCTTCTGCTGCTGTTGTGCTGTGTGATATACCTTTGGGTGTGTTTGCTGTTAACATTAAGACAGCTCTCAATGTGTTTAGTAGTGTTGTTTGTATTGTGCTAAAGCCTATTGGTGTTTGGCAGTACATGGTGGTTTATTTTGAAAAGTTGAACTTTGCTGTGTCTGCTTTGAATCATTGGTCAGTATTGGTAGGCAAAGATAGTGTTAGAATCCTTCTCTTGGTGAATTAGAATGAGACTATTTGTTTCATGATAGGTTTAAGGCCAAGTTGGTCAACTTTCCTCCTGACTGTACTGCCTTTGAAATCAGTGATATGATTTCTCAGGTTGGTGGCCAGACTTGTTTCATTCCTCAGTCTCCTGATTCTGGTTGTCATTTCCACTTTGCTCTAGTTATGTTTGGCTCCCAAGCTGATTTGGATTTTGCTGTTGCCAAAACTGGTATGCTTAGAAAGTGCCATATCTGGTAGGAGACTCCTAATTGTTGGCGTTGTTTTCAGTGTCAAAAAATAGTTCATTTGGCTGTAAACTGTGAAATTGCTTCATTTCCCTTTTCTAGAACTCTCAAGGTATTCAAACCATGTTTTGTTGGTTCTTTGTCTTATGCTAAGACGTTTGCTTCTCCTATTATGTCTGAATTTTTTTCTTTGGTGGCTTCCACCTCTTCTGTGGCTATTGTTAATCCTGCTGTTGGGTCCAGATTGAACTCTTTGAAAAAGCAAATTTCGGATTTGACTGTTTTGGTAAAATCTATTGTTGAGCCTGTTGGCTCTTTGGTTGTCTTAGTATCTTGTCTTTTTGATGATAATGCTGTTAAAACTGTTTAGATTAAGAAAAATCTTCTTTCTATGAAATATGCTTCTAACAATTTTGCTAATCTTTTGGTTGGTATATCTAAGGATATTGCTTGTCTCAGATCTGAAGTTGACTTTGGTAACATGGATTATAATAATATGCAGACTGCCAAACCTTCTCTCTTGAATAAAGACACTGTTGAGCATGTTATAGCTTTGTGGCGGATGTCGGGTGCTAAGATTAGAGGTAATGTTGAATCTACTAGATTATTTCTTAATGAGTTTATTTTTGATTCTAGAAATCTAAATGGTGTTATTGAAAAAATTTGTGAGTTGGGATTATTTCCATCTTCTATTGTTTTAGCTTAGTTAGTGTCTTGACTGACTTGGGTGGTTTGTCACATATAGAAAATGCATAATTCACATCTAATTTGTAATTCCTTAGTGGTGCATAGTATTAGATAATGTTTGGATACACTTTGTTAAAATATAATAAAAAAAAAATTAATACTGTTTTTTATAAGCAAAAAAAATTATTAATAATAAAATAAAACTTTAAAAGAATTAAGTATTTAATATTTATTAATAATAAACATAAAATTATCTTTATTTATCATAATTTATAGTTTTTTATGAATTGAAAATTTTTTTTTCTATTAGTTAAAAATTTAATAAAATTTTTACATATAACTAATAACAAGTTAAATTAAGTTATAAGTTATTAAACTTAACTTGATTTTTTAAAAATGAAAATTTTCTAAATTAAATTTAAATCAGATCAAAACTTAATTTAACTTAACTTATTAAAAGCATTAATTTTAAATCTTATAAAATTTATTTGATTTATTTATTATTTTTTGTACTTTTAATTATAATATACTAAATATTATAAATAAATTTATAGAATTTGTAAATTTTCTATAATTTAATATTTAAGTTAATTAATACTGTAATTTAAAATTTTTTTGAAGATTTTAGTAATAGAATTTTTTGTATAATAAATAGATATATAAATAAAATAGTAAATAATATTTAGTATTTAACTTTTTTGGTATAATAAATGATTTTATTTTAATATTTGCACTTTTTAATAAATAATTTTAGTTTTTATAACTATATTCATGCATTTTTTTGATATTATAATCTTAGCACTTTTTAATTAATTAATTAATACAATAAAAAAACAAACAAAAAAAGTAATAATAAAAATAAAAATTAGTATTTTGTTAATAGTTATTATTATTAATATAAAAAAACAGAAAAATAATAAGAATATAAATAACTAATAATTAAATAAAAAATTATTAAAGTATGCAATATCAAAAATTTCAACAATAATTCAAAAAAATTATAAAAATTTCAAAATTTTCATATTATAAAGATTTATATTTATATAATAAAAGTATTAAAAGCCAAAAAAACAGATTATTTTAAAAACAAAACAAGTTTACTTAAAAACTAATTTAGTTTTTTTTTTATTTATTTATTAGAGTTTAACGAGCAAGATCCAACCACTATCTAATACAATATGACTACGTAGGATCTTAAATTAGATGTAGTTCACGCACTTTCTACATATAATCAGCTATTCAAACCAGTTCAGGCTATACTACATTGATACACCAGAAGAAAACTTACCCAAAAATAACATTTTTTGAATAATAAAAAACAGAGTTACACTACAAGGAACCAATCCAACCAGCCATTCAGCTGTTTTTAAGGCATCAGCTTTAACATCAATAGACTCATGTTCCCAAAGGGACAACAAGTTAGAAAACACCTCATCATCCAAACCAACTGGATGCTTTAAATCACCAGACATATCAATATCCTTCATGCAGCATTCTTTTTTTTAAGAAACCACTTCCCTCCCCAACTTACCAACAATCTTACTAAAAGAACCCATATGCACTATAATCTTATTGACCTTAAGGCCAAGTTTACTGCTTGAGACCAAATCCCCATTAATAAATTGCTCAAACAATTTGACCAAGGAACCAACTGGTTTAACAATAGACTCAACCAAAGTAGAAAGCTTGACCAAATTAAATTTCAAAGAAGCCAACCAGGAAGACACTAAAAAATCACCAACAATCATAGAAGGGGAAGTAGAAGCTGCCAAGAGAAAAAACTCAGAAGAATCCAGGAAAGCAGAAGCTTTTACATAAGAAACACCACCCACAAAATGAGACTTAAAAACCTTGGGAACCTTAGGAGTAGGAGGTGGAGAAATCTTGCAATCCACAGCCAGATGGCCCACTTCTTGACACCTAAAGTAGCACCAGCAGCCAGAAGTTTCCCACCAGATACGGCATTTCCTTAGAGTACCAGTCTTGACTACAACAGAATTCAAATCGCCTTGAGAGTCAAATGTAATCAAAGCAAACTGGGAATAATGACCAGAATTAGGAGAATGAGGAATGAAACATGTTTGACCACCAATCTGAGAAATCATATTACTGATTTCAAAGGCAGTACAACCAGAGGGAAGGTTGACCAATTTGGTCTTAAACTTATCACAAGACAAAATAGTCTCATTTTGATTCACCAGAAGAAAGATTCTAATACTATCCTTGCCTATTAAGACTGACCAATACTTCAAGGCAGACACAGCAGAGTCCAACTTTTCAAAATAAACCACCACATACTGTCAAATGCCAGCAGGCTTCAGCACAACATGAGTGACACAACCAAACACACTGAGAGCCAACTTAACGTCAGCAGCAGACACACCCAAAGGTACATCACGCAGCACAACAACAGCAGGAGAGGAGCCAGATTCAGAAACCACCAAAGACTTGGCAATTTTGAGAGTGGCCAAATGAACAGAGCTTGTAAGCTTAACTAGAAATGCAGTTTCTAAAGACAGTTGAGAAGCAAATTTCATACAAAAAAGCTTCACATTGTTTTTTGAAACAGATTTAGCACCTAAGAAACCATGCACAGACTGAAAAACAGTCTTAATATGAGCCAATTTGATCTTAAAAGTAGCACCAGGCACCAGAGTGGAGACCACCTACCCAGCAAACCTTTGATGACTAGTAATAGTTTCTCAAGCACCACCAGAAGTAGCACCAGAAACTAGAGAAAGAGATGAATCAGTTTCTATTTGATCAGCCCAGTTCCCAAAAACAGGTGACCCAACAGAAGGAGATTGTTTTGCTTCTACAACCAGTGATGATCTGCTGGAAGACACCACATTTGGCAACACAGCCAGTGGTTGATCTTGGCCCATCTTGGATGATATGCCGGATGATGTTATAGAGATTTCATTGAGAACCACAAAGGGGTTTGGTGTAACAATAGCAGAGGCAAGTGACTGCTCCCACTTTTCTGAACTTTTGGTCTTTTTGACCATTTTTTTTGAGGAGGTGGTGTCAGAAACACCAGGTGTTGAATCTATAGAGAAGAAGACCAGCTTATTTACTGGTCTATTATTAAAAACTTTTGGGCTCTTAGTCGGAGTGGAAACAACACTGGGACTAACCCAAGTGTGTCTCTTTGAGGAAACTTTGACTGGTGAAAAACCAGCCAAAGATGAGAAATTTGATTCAGTGGCTACCAAAGGCAGCTTTTTACGATTACTGGGTAAAGAGAAGGCTTCTAAAACATTTTGTCTAGTTGTTTCTACAACAGAGAGAGCTTCTCTGGTTGAAATTTTATTAGATATCT